>JABMBV010053396.1:0-13904 GCA_018906735.1 Mesochorus sp. PSUC_FEM 10030011
TGCATGTACGATATGCACCTATATATATATATATATTTTTATAGAGTAGTACATAAAACGTCTGAGCAAGAATTAGTCGTGCCAGAAAGAAACCTCGGCCTTGATTGAAATTCCCGTTAACGATTAATACGAGCTCGAGTGTCGTTCGCCACTAGGTCAGTAGTATGGATTTTTTTCCCTTTTGCTTTTACTTGCAGAACGTACTTTTTCTGTTCCGGGTCCGCGAGCAAGCCGGATAAAAAGCGTCACTAATGTGATTTCCGATATGAAAAGTGTGTGTTTCGTTTGAGTGGTGTTAAACTGCGACGATTCTAAATTGATTCTATTTTTTTGGTTGCCTTAAAGTGGCAACAACTTTCATGTTATTCAAATAAATCCTCGTTATATAAAAATTTGTTTGTATATTAAGTCTGCTGGGGCGTGAAATAAATGAGTCAAATCGGCATTTCACAGTGAAAGGCTGCCGAGAAAAAAAGGGATTAATCATCAGAGTTATCGTCATCGCGTCATCCGCATTCTTTAAGATCGATCTCACACGGTGAAGAAGCGACCTTTTCTCGAAATAACTCTGGTGTAGTCACGGTGAAAGGATATATTCAGAGAAAGATTTCAATTTCAATATAATGAAAGTCGGAAAACCCAAACGGTTTCCAGTCGTACGAGTTTTAATTATTTCCCCATGAGCTTCAATATCCTTGAATGAATCCAACATATCAGATTAAAGAGTAGCCACGCCCACGTTGATTGCAACATCTTCCGATTATTTAAATATTTATAACATCACCTTAAGGAGAGAGAAAGAAAGAGAAATAGATGTCGAGAAACGTGTTGGGCTTACTGAAGCGGACGCGTGTGTGCGGAACGAGATTCGAGGTTACTTGCCATGGTAAAACGTTTGCGCTTTCGCTTTGTGTAAGGCACATTCGATCCGTGGATATTAGGTTTGTACACTACGGGATCGGCCTACTGCTCACTTCGTTCTTTGAGCACCTCGAGTGTTCACGTCTCAACATCTTGTGTGGGCGAGAATAGAAAGAAATATACGCGTGTGTGAGTGTGTTTGTGTGCGTTAACACATTTACAATATGCAAAAAAGGCACTACGAATGTGCCTCTACACTCTTTATCTCCTACCTTTTACAAAGCTCGAGGTTTCTTATAATACTTCATGTCGAGAAATGGAGGGGTTAATAGTAAAAGGTAGACTCACTGAAAGGATCATCCACACCGATCTCTGCTGAAGTGAACAATCATCAATTTCTATTTTATATAGATGCAGTCTATTATACAATTTCTTAACTATCATTTCGATTATTAACTGCGTTATGGATTCATCATGATTCATCAAAAAGTTTACTAATCAAATTAAAAAGAAAAATCATTTTCACTGATTTTAAAAACGTTTAAATCCAAAAACGCGGCAGTATATCGAAACCAATAAGCTTTTAAGCAGCAAATTTATGTAAAATATCCTAACTAGCCACGTACTCTATTATACAGCAAAATAGCTTTAAATCCAAAAATAAAAAATTTCAAACCCATTTTACGGGAAACTACGGTCCCCTATCAAAAATTCAAAACAAATTTTATTGAATGATGTAAGCATTAGCTTTCGAAGGGCGTTGTTGTATAAACTCGATATAACATTATAGAAACTCGGTAAATTAATTATGAGAAAGTACATTGATAATTTGTCAACTTCTATGAATTTCAACTGAATAATCCGCAGGTGTAGAAAAAAATGCGCTAAAGTTATACGAGGGAAATCCACAATTTCAACAACGAAATTGACTGAACAATGAACAAGGAGATTGACAAGTTGTATACAGCATAGAGTTAGAAGCTCTTTAGCCGAGACGTAGCTTGTTGTTTATTCTCCACTCAACTATAACACGGCTGACTTATCGTCAGTTGGGATAAGTCGCTCTCGCGTAAGGATCGGGGTAAAAGAGGGGAGGGAAAGAGATAAGGACGCGAGAGGAGTTTTGGATCGGCAGGAGGATGGAAGCCTTCAAATATAAACTCGCAAAATCTATTGGGCGAGATCGGGCGGTACATAGACGTGTATATAAGAGATGGGGAAGAGGAGAAGGAGGATCGTGTGAAAGGCGCTTAACGCCTTGGTGCACGTAATATATGTACATATACAATACAGACAGAATATCCATGTATTGTATAGTTTGTAACGCGTTCGTGAGTGAACCAAGAGGATATGAGGCTGTGTTGGTATCGCTCGAACAGGACACGATGTGTCGTATGTATTCTCTCTTTGATGCCAACTCGAAGAAGTTGGTTGCTCTCTTGCTGAAGGAAGACGCTTTGAGCCGCGCACACAGCTTGGAGCATTGCAACGAAGAAAATACATACACACACACATACACGCACGCACACAAAGAGCGTTAGTTTGCGAGTCGAGTACAGCTTAGCTAAGGAGCATTTACCTGTGGACGAGGAACGAGAAAACACGTAGTGTGCGAGCGACGAGGATGGAATTGGACGAGGGTGAGAAGGAGAGAGTTGCATATGGAGAGAAAGAAAGGCAGGTAATGGTATGGGAGGAGAGAGGGAGAGAGAGAAAGAGAAAAGACCAGGTAAGGTAACGGAGCGGTGGAGGAGCGGCAGCAACCGGCCTGGCCGGTGGAAGTCCAATGGCGTGGGCACCATATGCCCAGAACAGTCTTTTTACCAGGCTCCAACATCAGCTGGCCTCGATTTCAAACCGATCCACACCTCTCTATTCCACCTTCGTAAAAGACTATACATCTTTCTTCCTCTCGTCGCGAGAGAGCGCTGGCATCGCCAAGCGAAAAGCCGTTGCCCTCGCGCGCCAGAGAGTGAGAGAGAGAAAGAGAAACTGACTGGTTGTTTTTCGATTCCTGGCGTATGGAAGCGTATATAGAAGACGACGAATAAAAAAATGAAGATTCACCGCGAAAGGTGAAGCAAAGGTGAACCAGCGGATTCACCTGGAATCACGAGAGATCTTGTATTGAAGAAGAAAAACATATGATGACGACGATGATGATGATGATGAAAATGAGCGGGGTATACAAAAGAGCATCGATATAATGGTTCTCTTATGAAAGTACTCATTTCCCACCGTGACTTTTCACAGGCACCAAAGACGCGTCCTGAAGATCATCAGGATGCGTAATAGAGTTCGATAGGTCACGAAGTCGGTTCGTGAATAGGCATCAGATATTGGAATATTCATTGAACTCGTTCGCGATTGTTATGCTGTACATTCAAGCTTCTCGAATCGGTGTTTCAATGCTGCGTAATGTGCTTTTCTACAGTTCAAATACGAATGGAAGTTGTAACGCTACACTGGAGAAGCTTCTTTTCCGGTTTGTGGTTAGAGGTGAAATAATCTTGAACACCGGGGATTATGGCTCTCCCATTTATCCAATCGGAATATCGTTTGTCGAAAGGGGATTGACCATTTCCGGTAAGAATATCGTTGCCCCGAGGCGACTGGAATCTAATGGAGTTCGATAGGTCACGAAAAATCCATGAGGCAGTAATGTTTCAGATACCTCCTCTATAAGATCTATATACCAAGAGAATAAAAAAGCTGGGTGGACGAAAAAAAAAAACAAAGTATAAGACTGAAAAGGTGCAGACGTTGCGGTAGCTACATCCTGCAATGTATGTATATTCAACATTGGAAAATCGTACAAGGGCTGCAGAAGTCAAGCGACACGTTTCAGGGATAGTATAGAGAGCGGGTTAGCGCGAGTGAAGCTTATACTCCCAGCTCGGGGGGTTTCTCGCGCGATCGCTTTACTTTGTTCAAGCTTTGTCATGAAAAGTTAATGCCTTGAGGCAAACTCACTTAGGATCTTAAAGCTCGCGAGAGCTGAGAAAGTGAAACAGAGAAAATAGCTAAGACGTTGAGAGAAATGAGGAGATAGACGAAGACGGAGGAACATGTTCGAGCGATAAATTGTTATGTATCCTGGAGGAAGAACTGGATGCGAGAGCAAACGACTTGCTGGATGCAGCGTCAGTGATCTGAGGGAAATGGATAAAAGAAAATGGTCACGAAGAGCGGGGGTTATAGTCGCTCTCTTCTTCATGACAGGTTATACTCTTTGTTGTATATGGTCAGCGATGATAACGCTTAAAGCTCGAGGTGAAATAGTACTCACAGTATTTTTCCGATCCTGGACATCAGGAGTTCGTTTAAAATTACATTCGATCGTCCGTTACAATGTGTTGTTAAGAAATATTATCAAATCTTCTTGCTCTTTAGTTCTCTCTCTCTCTCTTTCTCTATCTCTCTCTTATTATTTACACGATCATCGTTTTATTTCTTGCCTCTTATCATTTGCTCACTTTTATTTGATATGAAAAAAGAAAATAAATGAGGGATTGCCCTGAGGGAGATTTCTGCGGTTAAATGCCCAATGATGCTGAGCAAGAAATTGGATGGAGACGCGGTTTTCATTCCGATGGAATTTCTGGTACGTCTACGCCAATGCACAAAGTGGGACCGGTGTGACGGGTCCGCAGATGTGAGACCCTGGCTTACCACCACCACTACCACCACCAACATCATGGCTACTGCGGCTTGCACTGCATCGCAGGAGAACCCATACCAGCCATCTCGTCTCTTTTCCTCGACAACATGTGGTCTCGAGGCTGGCCTCTCTTTCTCCGTGTATATATGTATGTACATAAGAGGAGCTGCCATCTTCTCTGCTGTTCCGGCTGCTGTGGCAAATGATCGCTCGATCGCTAGAGAGTCTCTCGGCGATTTGCTGAAATTCCTCATTATTATAGTGTGGAACAAGGGAAGAAAACGAGGAACCACGACAAGGCGCAGGAAAAACTCGTTGACTCGGTGTTTTTTCTCGCCAGAACTCAACGACCTGACGGCGCAGAGCCAACAATTATTCGCGAGAGCACAAAGACTACGATAAGACCGTTGCTTCATTCCTCGTGTTCCGTTGTCCCTACTAAAATGAAACTTTTCAAAAGAATTTCCCGTGCAACACGACAAAGTGGAATGCTCGCTACCGTCATCTAAATGCATCTGCAGCTCTTGATTACCAGCGAGAGAGAGAAACCATTTTAAGATACTTTTTTCTTCCCGTAATTTGACATTCTTGGCTCCGACGAAACAAGTCAATAAAATTCTATATATCTGTTAATATCTAGAGGATATTGGAACGAAATGAATTTTCAATATGATTTTTCCGTCGTAAAGTTGTACTTAGGAATTTCAATAAAAAGAACATCCTTGTCATCTCCGAACATTTAGCCTGAGCAGCGTGTTGTTGAACATCGAGGGAGTATTATTTTTCATCCGAGCTCGGAGAGAAAACTCAAGACTCGGGGGGACAAGTCAAGCGAGCACTAATCAAGAAGAATTTATAGAGAATGGCTTGACAGAGTCGAGCATAACGCTATCGAGAAACTCGTTCTCCACTTGGCTTCTCGCTGGTCCATTCGCTTAGTGTATAAGCGACGAAAAAGAAATGAGATAAAAGTTGAGAAGAAATATATATAAAACGACAGGAGGCGGGAAAGGCGCGTGTTGGACCAGTGAAATTCTTTGAACATGCTCTCTTTTTACGTTGGGTGTATATCCATGTGTGCACGTATCCATGGATATGAAAATACATATAGAATACAGAACAGTTAAAGCCCACGGATCGTATTTCTGGTGCCGGTAAATAACCGTCGAGCTGAAACTTTTTTCGTCCAACTTCTGACCTGGAAGAAAGAAATCATTGGCATTGCCCTCTTCATCGGCCGGGGAGTTTACCGAGAGACATAAAATTTACGAAAGGCGGAGGAAAGGTTCGGGCTTAAGTCGCTGTCTTTCGGATCCTTCCTGGACCATATAACCGTAGCAGTGCACATAATACAAAGAGCGAAAATGTCGCTGTGACAGCACTTTGTCTTGAATAACCAAAACCATACTAGGGTCTTTCTCAGCATGACATCATGTGTAAGTTCCGAGTTAAAGGCAAGTGAAAAATAATAAGATGAAGCGAGAAAAAGGATTAATGACCTTAGGACTTTTGTCTTTGCAACTTTTCTTTTTCTTGGTACTACATCAGGATTTTTAAGATTCTATGGTTTTCGTAGTGAAATATTTTTCCTGTCATGTTTCTTACAAGGGGAGTCAGTAATCGTCCAAACAAAATAAAAACAATATATATTGTATATGTGTGTGTTTAAGGGAAAATGTCAGATGAAGCATTTGTGATGCGTCAAAGGAGTAAGACAGATAAAAGCAGCAAGGTGAAGGTAGTAAAAAAAAAGACAGTTGAGAGCTGTAGTTCTAAAACAAAAGAAAAAGAGAATAAGAGGAAGAGAGAAAGATTACCGGAGATACGCGGTGTAAATTGGAATCCGGAATTTGTCGACTTTTCTTGCCGTTTGTCCTGGTAAAGATTATACGGGTTAATCTCGAGCTCATCATCAGTGTAATGACATCAAGAATTGTAAGGATATTCAACAAATTCAAGGCTCCTCATTAGAACGCGTTTATCACTTATCCTGAGATTTAACAATTCCCTATAATGAATTTGTTAAATGTTCTTAAAACGCGTGAATATTCAATACTCGAAAAAAGTTGGATTAACAATTTAATTGAAATAACAATTTTATAATGGATCAAACTAAATGGTTTTTCTTCAACTGCAAAATATACTTCACTGCTTTACAAATTCTTCGTCTACTATATATTTTTCTTCTGATCCTTGTTTCTCAACAAATCGTACAGGCACCATTGTTATACGCCAAGAATCAAGAACGCTGTCACTATAATATAATCGACGTTAGAATAACCGTCAAAGTTATTATACAGTGAGAGGTAACGTCAACGCCATCTACTATTAACCAACAGGAGTGGGCAAGTCCAATAGGTTGAATATACGGGTAGCTTCGCACGCGTACTTGGCCAATCTTCCGGTCATGACATCCGGAGTTCTACGATCCAACTACGCTCGAGAGCGAGACGCGAACTAGCAATTACGTTATCCCCTGTGCCGATCTCATTCTCCCTCTTCCCGCGGTTGAAAACTCGATTATCGAGTATCCTGTCGTCGTGCATAGATTTCTGTCTTCCCACAAGATCGCGACCAGTGCGCGTGTATTCCGCGCGAGAATGAGACCTCAGGGACACAGCGCTACTGCGCGCTTTCCTCTCGCGGATTTTCTAGATCAAACTATTGAGATTATACGCGCTGTCTAGGGAGAGCAAAGAGGATCGGAAAAGAGAGAGAGAGAGAGAGAGAGAGAAACCGCGGAAAACTGGTATCCATGATGCTGAACGCTTTAACTGCCTTTTAGTACCCACGATAGTCTCGTTGGTTTCGCTGTACACAACTGGAAGCTGCTTGAAAATTCCATTGATATTGGTTCGATAGATAAAAATATATGTTTCTATTAACGAATAGGAGAAAATAATAACATAGCAAAAAAATCCTTGTTTTCTTTATACTCAAAGCACGGAGTAGTGAGTTAAAAAGTTCAATGAACCTTTATAGGAGAGCGAGAGAAGATAAAATGAAAAAATTACAAAAAAAGGACATAGTTAGAGCTTCGTCTTTCGGAACTTCATTATAAAGAATATGTATATATACGACACAAGTCTTTATAATGAAAAGAAGAATCTAGCGAGGGCTAAAAATATCGAAGGTACTAGGGAATTCTGTGTCTCCGTCGACTCATCTGGAAGAGCTCGAGAGAGGCGGAAAGAACAAAGCCGTTTTCTTTTGGCCATTGTCATCATTTCCCGCCGTCTTCGTTGCTTACGATTGCGAAGCGAGGATTGTCCCCCAGAAGGGTTTCAAAAGTTTTTTGTTAACAATCGACGAGTCCTTATGGACAAGCTGACAGTGGAAAAGGAAGAGAGAGGGGACAAACGAAGGCGCACATCGCGAAATCGTCGTTCTTTCGTTCCTGGTGGATCTCTCATTAATGCTAACAAAGCTTTCATTCTCATCCTCTTTTGCTATAGATATTGTATAGTTTACTAACCGAAAAAGCGAGATAGAAGAAGGAAGTGACGCGGAGTATAGTGACGCGGTTCAGCGAATAATTCTTTGAGGGGTCCGAAGAATAATCAAAAGAAATGGTCACGGGAATAGGAGGATTAACGGGAAAGAAAAGAAAAAATATTCCGAATGAAACTAGAAGCTTCGAAAGGGACGGACGTAAAAATGATTCAATCGTTTCTATGATCCTCCCTGTGACAAATAACAAATCCGTCTGAAGTTTCCGTGGTATTATGGAGAACCTTCATCATGTTTTAAGTGTTACACATCGCTGGTAACTAAAGGACTTTCCTAGGATGATCAAAATAGATGGAGGAGTACCGTTGGATATTGGAGAACTCGTTGGTCGCGATGGGCAGGCGGGGAAAAAAGGCTCCGAGTTCTGAGTACACTTACAACCCTAAGGCCTGACTAATATCATTTTCTGGTGACCCTCGAATGGCTTAATGACTCCGAATTACCGAGCATTACCATCGTACCTTCAGCCAACTTGCAACTCCTCTAATTTTTTTTTTTTTTACTCACAGACATCATCATTTTTCACTTATTTCTGTGGATCGGAGCTTGAAAAAAGCGGATTGCCTCAAGCTACAACTAATTCATTTCCACATTTCAGATAATATTTGAACGAGCATTGTCCGACATACTCATGATGTTTTTTTCGCACAGTCGCACCGATTCGCTTCGGGGCCGAGTTCATCCTATCGAATTATCGATCGTTATATTAAATATATATACATGTATATAGCATGAAGTTAAATCGCCCTGGGCTACTCCTCGAACGCCTTACTCTCTTCTTCTTTCTTTTTTTGTCATCTTATAAGTTTACCTCTGGGCAATGTGATTAACAATACAATAATATACAAATTTGAGTCATACGAATCTCGCAAATCACATTATTTGATTTTATTGTTGTTTTTTTTTTAAATATGATTGTGTTAAAATATAATACGCAATTACATCGCCATAATTAACTAAATTAACGAATGCATGAACCCAAATATTAAATTTTATAATGATTAATAAAATAATCAGGTTATAACATTTTAATGAGAACGTGAATTATTCGGAAAGTTATTTTTAATCAGCAGTGGATCTATAGAGTTTAACGAAGTTTTTTCGTTCGTATATATTCTTTTGGAAGCTATGAAAAATCATATAGTGAGCTTCAGCGAACGCCACATATAGGAAATCATTCGTGAACTGCGACGACTACATGTAAACTCGGTAATTCGATTTATCTTCGTATATCCGATCTGAGGCAAAGCGGAAGGCCCTGTATAGCCAAATGCATTGCCTCTACTTTAAAAATATTATATCCAGAAGTCCCTGAGATAGCGAAATTTCTCTCGACTGCACAGCAGCAGCAGTAGCAGCAGCAGCTGAAAGAGTAAGCGAAGGTGCGGGATATATGCATACCAGAGGAAAACTTTGCGAGTCATAATATTTCAGTAAGAAATGAGATTGCTAAACGAGCAAGAAAGAAAATATGGGAGGCGGATATATGTATACAGAGGTAAAAAGGTGACTCTGCGAACTCTCCGCACGTATTAAATATATTAACGCATATATATATGCGAGCGAATTCTTCCTTCTTCCTAAAATTATATTGACAGTTTACGAATCAAAGAGCACAACTCACTCAGAAGTGTCTAACCCATTTAACAAGCTAAATTCTAAAAGTTATGATCTTTTGTTCACTAACAGTCAACGCAGCTAGACTCGCATACACTTTTTTACATTCGAAATATTTGAACCCACTATTGCCTACATTTTCGATGCACACGTTCGATGCACAATTGCATGAGTCTTATAGGTAAGGTTATACAAACCGATAAAAAAAAGTTGTAAATGTCGAGAAGTTGTGCGAATGTGGGTCGACACGGTTTACAGCGCCTACAGAAAAGTCTTACACCAAATGTATAGTAAAATACACATAGAATAAAACATAAGCGTGCATAAAACCGTAGATTGTGTATAAAGCATACACACTATAAAATATGTACATAGTCATTTTTTCTTAGAAATTGAGACATTGCCTTTTCTTCTTCGTTGATTTCAAACTCATATAATAGAAATCAAAATTTGTATTTCCATAATTTCAGCTTTTGTCTTAATTCTCATCATTGAAAATTCGTACAAAATAAAAAACAAAAAAACCTGTATAGATAATTCATGAGTTTACGATTTTTTAAGAACGACTATAAAATTATAATCACAATAGTATGTTCAAAGTATACGTTAAATCATTAGAATTAATTTTTGCTAGATAATCAATTGAAAAATTGTATAAATGTTCTTGAATATAATTTCATAATGTGTATAAAATTTGAAAAGATGTTACTGTTTAGTTATAAAAAATATTTGATGTTGAAAATCGCAACTTTTAACACAGATTTTCATGAAAGGTTTCGGAAAATTGCGATTTTCAACAATGAATATTATGATTTTTGATTAGGTGACTCTTAACTTTTGCATACACAATCTTACATAGATTGAAAATGTTTATACAAATTTTCAAGATATTATCCAGTAATAGCGATAGTTTTACTACTTCCTTAAATTCAATTCGTGATCGGTATAGTTAACTTTCTTTTTTTCTTTTTTTAATTTTGGAAAAGTCTGTTAATAAAGTTTTAAAAAATGTGAATATTTTACCTATATACGAATTCTCGTACGTATGTATTATGTGAATTATTATGAATACTTTTACACATGTTCATACGCTCGATATGTATGTATGTGTGTATGTATTTATACACATACAGCACGCACGTGTCTCGCGGGTCATGCTGCGAACCGAGCGAAAGCCCGGCATGGGGTTGAGTTGGGGGTGGTAGAAGCGCGCCGGAAATCCGTGCAACAGGTGGTCCCGGCTCGTCGGGTGTTTGGTACGGAGCTTAGTTCGCGGTTTTGAGAGGGGTTGAAAGCGCCAAAGAGAAGGAGAAATGGAGGGACGGAGCGAGAAGAGAAAGTAAGAGCGAGCGTGCTATACACGTATAAAGGTACAAGAGAAAATCTAAAAGGAAAGAGCGAGGCGCAGCGAGGAATAAAAGGGTAATGAAACTGAGAGGAAAGAGAAAATCCCTGCTGTTTCGTTGCAAAAGTCAGGAAAGTCCCTTACTCAGGCATCGCAGCCGGCCTTTGGTTCGTACGTCTATAGCCGAACTAAAATAACATCAGTCGAGAAAAGGGATAGGTATACTGTAAGTACGAACAGAACAGAGAGTTGTCGAATTAATTGAGTGGGTTACGCTGGTCGAGTGCTCTTCTTCATTGCAATTATCGGTGAGGGCCCGCAGAACTAAGGGAAGCGATAGATTGAGAGGCCTTGCAATGTGATGGAAGGGTCGATTTTTAGTAATACTATTTACACTGCAATTATATCGAAATAAGAAGTACGAAAAAATAAAATCGTGATTAATCAAAAACTTTTTTTTTCTTGTTGAAATAGTTGTCAAAAAAATACCAAAATTCGCAACGGAATTTTCAAAAACGTGCATAGCATTTAATTTTCAATATTTATAAATAATCCTAGTTCTGGCTGAAAAAATGTTTATATTTGCTCAAAATGTTAATAAATATATGGTGAAAAGTTTAAAATTATACTTTTTTATAGTAAGCAGAATAGTATTAAAAAAAAAAAAATTAAAAAAACTGTCTTCATGTGGAATGGCCCCCTTGAAGGATTTTTTTATGCGAGAATTCCCCAAGAGGGATAAAGAGAAGAAGCATCGTTGAATTGCCAAAATTCACAAAGCTATGTGAGAAGAGACAGAGGAATGAAGACATATCAAACAGTCGGCGACTGAAAAGTGTCCATGACTGCGGGATTATCATCTCCGATTTTAACTTTTTACATTCTCCAAGAAAACGTTGAGAAAAATATGCAAAAAAAGAAAGAGAAAGAGCGGTGAGACGGTGATGACGGTGACGAGAGTAACTGAGAGACGCAGAGGGCATATATGATACTATGAAGCTCCTTTGCCATTTCTTCTCTCCTCTTTCTTATACCTCCGCACTTTATCTCAGCCATCTTGTAATATTGCTCTATAGAACGGCGTTGCTCCAGATTCTTGATCTTCTCAACTCTTTCTCGAGCTCTATATATACACATATTTTTCTATATATACACAAGCTCCTATACGTTTCTTTTTCTTTTTCATTCTTCCTGTTTTCTCTCTTTATCTCATACCTCGCGCTCATATCACCTGTACACTAGATCTTTTATCTATCCTTTTTTTCCTTCTTTTTTTTTCTAGACCCCATTTCATAGTTGCGAAGCGATAACTATACACCTTTGGTGAAAGATAAGAATAAAATATAAAGAAGAAAAAAACTTGGGCGCAAATTTCTCTTTGCAAGATAATATTTTCTTGTTGGAATTTCAAATACAAATTTTTTATACAAACGAGAATGAAAATATTGTGATATATTTTCTTTTCAAAAGACATCATTGTGTATGAGTCAAAATTGCGCAGTATCTCTTTCATTTTTTTCTCCTTTTTTTATTATTATTTTTTTTCATTCAACTTTTTTTTCCGTGAATTCTGTAAATTATTATTTCGTTATACCTCCAGCCATTTCAATCGATGTTCTAGCTTTGAAAAAAAATCGCACTCTTGTCGCGAGAGACAAATATGCCGCGAGGAAAATTGAATGACAGCTAGTGTGAAACTCGAATACACGGGAAACGGAAGCGCTCGTTCGATTAGTCTCCGGAGGGGCAATGAAATATTAACGCTCGATGCAATACGCACGCGATTTTTTCCACTGTTTCTTCATCCATTGTGTATGTATTAACGCTGATTACGGCGTTGGAATGAGAGATTATCGACCGTACGCGTTTCCTCACTTCGGGTCAATAAGCACGTGACCTCGTATATCTTGCCACAGCAGAGCAACAAACTTAGCAAATGGTACACTGTATATGAATAAATACATACATCCTATATTTAAATAGAGTTAATACCGCATTCGTATAACGTAATAAAAAGCTTATAATGCTGTTATTTACAGAATCCGTGCAATTTTCACAAAACTGCACGGTAATGTATGTTTAACAATAATACACAATATTGCAGCTTGGTTTTGCATTAATAACGCCTGAATTAGTAAATGCATATTTTATGGAATACATATTTTAATAAAGCATAAACTCCACAGATCAACAATTGTTATATCAAAAACGAGTGTGTTAAAATATTCTTACAACACTATTTTTATTATTTTATTACAATAAAAAAATACACACTTGTTAGAAAATAAAAAATTATCGGATAGTAATTTCGTAAAATAATTGTAAAAAAAATGGTAGGCGAAATAATAAGTTATTTATTTGATGTAATTCGAGTTGAGTAATATTTCTTTTACTTACAAGTGAGTTAGTCGATTTGGAGCGAGAAAGAAGCCTCCTTTCAAGATAGTAATGTTGTTGCCGTTTAAATCGAGATTCTGAAGTTCCGGCAGGCTGAGTAAAGCCGTGCCGTTAACATTGACGATGGAATTGTGCGATCTGTAGGAAAGATTGAAACGCAATAGATTATCGTTACAAACCAGAATCGATAAACTATATTTAGAAGGAAAAAAAAGCGAAGAAGAAAAAGAATAAGAAGAAGAAGAGTCTGGAACAATCATCCGCAATTTGCTGTACACTCACAGAGACAAATGCGTTAAATTCGATAGAGCTCCGAGATCTGGTATCTGCGTCAGTCGATTTTTGTTGGCCTTGAGTTCTTTCAGCTGTGCCATGTCTGATAGGGCGATCGTAAAATTATCGTTCAGTTCATTGGAACTCAAATCCCTGAAAAACAATTTAAAAAAATATTAAAAATGAGAAGAACTCAATTATTATTATTAAAAAAAAAAAAAAACTTACAACTTCTTTAAT
>JABMBV010053507.1:0-13893 GCA_018906735.1 Mesochorus sp. PSUC_FEM 10030011
ATATTATTGTAATATATTTAAAAAAGCATATACGCATTTCAATCATCAAAAATAATTGCTAATCGGTTTTTATTTTTAAAAAAATTTCAAACCCATTACACACTGAGAGAAATTGCGATAGTATTTACAACTATTTTGGTATAGCAAAGCATGTTGAGAAGAGTGAATATTTTTTTCTCATATTTTCACAAATATTTTAGCATTTTGTTTTTTATATGTGTAAATTGCGGGCCATATGCCATTTCGTTCACAAGCACGTTTTATTGTCGTTTTTAGTCCCGAGTATTATTTTATATATACTCAGCCGAACAGCTAAAGTTTTTTTGAAACTGTTTATAAGATGTATTGTATAGTATTTCGCACTCAACTATAGGTTTAACCAATTGTTAAAAAAAAAATTGTGTATTTAAAAATTCTTCGAGAGCTAATCAGTCGAAAATTCGGTTCCACCTCGGATGACACCTTAAATTCATGGAGAAAGTTTGTGGTCCTGGACGATCATGGTTTAATACATGACAGGCAGAATATAGAGGAGAGGAACGTATCAATTTGAATAGGCTGACTCTCGAAACTTCGTTGTGGGAGGTTGGGTTCGGATCCCTTTTGCCATGAAATATATATACGTATATCAACACGTATAGTCACATATGACGGAGGATCGAGTGAAGGCCCAGGAAATTGTGTATGTTTGCTCCAGAGGAACCATAGGCCGTCAGCATGCACACTGCTGTGGCACACGCTAGAAAATGGCCGGGATAATTAATGCCGGGCAACGATGCCTCGGATGATTAATGGCGGAGTGCTCGCCGTAATAACGTTTGCGCGCCGCAGCGAATTAAAGTGTTTACGCACGTGCCCCTATACACTTGTTACCTTGTAGCGAGGCAACAACCTAAAGTGGGGGATTTAACTTTTTTATTTTTATATAGATATTTTTTTTTTCAAGACTCCACGTTACGTTGTAATGGCAAGCTTTATATTATATTATACTAGGGGATTAACTAACATTAAACTGCCAGAGTTATAGCTAGAATAAAAGTGATCGAAGGACTACAATGGAAAAAAAAACCTTTTCCAATTTTTTCAAAATGGTTTAGTCGCTGTTTTTTTTTTTTATTTCGATGTATATTTAAAATTTATTGCTGAGCTATAGTTTCTTTCGAATAGATCAATATCTTTCAACTTTTTGATGAATCTTACGAAAAACGTTTTATGATATTTGTAAAAAAATAATTTATTTCTCTGCACACTTGAAAATAAAATCTTGAAATATATTGCAATCATGTGATTTTTAAAAAAAATCTGTTTACAGTTCAACCAAATGAGCAACATTTCAATATTCGATTTATTACCAAGAACATTGATTTACAAATTGAGGAAGAGAGTTTGTGGAAATTATTAAGAAAATTGAAACCCAAAAATTCAAAATTAAAATTTAATCCTAATTTAAGTAAAGAAAATTTGATATTTTTTGCAATTAATTTGTTCTCATTCTCTCTGTATATAAGATCTCGATAAATTGAATGAACTTTTCATTTAATTATAGCTAATTGTAATGTTAACCTTAGAAGGTCATTCTGGTGTGTCTTATGTCCTAGAATTTTCTAGATCTAAGAGGGAACACTTTAATTTTTTTACATCACAAGAGGGAAGTGTATATCGGAGGTTCCTGATGAAAAATCCGCTAATTGTTATGTAAACGTCGATTTAAAGTTATCATGAATACCGTGATAATTCATTTTCACATAAATGACACATCATTTTCAACTTTTTTCATCAAGTTTATTATATAATATCAATAAATATAATATATATCCGTATTAATATTTCGCCTGTCCGTCTATCCCTTCGTCCGTCTGTTTGTTAAGTGTTCACGGCTAAACCGCTGAACTAATTGTGATTCATTTTGTCATAGAGATGTGTTAGACCTTGAAAACGGATATAGGCTACTTTTTGCTGTAAAAAAAACTTGTAGAAGTTGAAATAGGGGATACAAGTTTGTATGGGGGACACATGCAAAGTACTGGAGTATACATAACCCCAGTGTGCACGATTTTGTTTCATACGGAGAGTGTGACCTTCTAGTTAAACGGGATTAAACAATCATACAGACATAGAATTCAGAATAATTCATTATTGGGAGTGAGGGGGATATAGACGATTCGATCGTCTCAAAATTATTTCGTTATCGCGACACCTCTCGTTATAGTTCAAGGAATACTAGGACCTTTCCGTCTGAATGCTGATATTTAATAATCTCAAGAATTTCATTACGAGCGGGTTACGCCGGTGAAACAAGTTGACGCGTGTAAAGGGTCTCTCGCTGATGTGCGGAATGTTTCTGCGATGCGGCAGACAGTTGGACAAGCGAATCCATACGCTATTCTGGCTGTGGCTGTCTCGTGAATCTCACGATTTCACAGTATCTATCCAAGTGTATCCTTGCATACGGGTAATCGAGTTTCAGCGATTGGGGAAATCTATGCTCCAATTATTCAGCCACGATCTTGTTTCACGAGTAATTTTTCTTATTGTACTAATTAAATATAGAAAAACCTTGAGCGCACGTCAATGATTTTTTTCATTATTTTTTAAACGCATTTTTAATTGAAAAAATAATCATTATTTTTTTTTAAATTTACTAATTAAAATGTTTTATAAACGACTGTATTAAAATCCTGAAATAATAATAAATGGGTAGAGATTTAATATATATTTCGCTGCTACGTATATGAATTGTGAGACTGCGGATACATGAATTCCGTATCCATTTCCGGATTTATCCACGAAACATTTCAATAGAAGAAAGATTCTCTCATTATTCATTCGCTTTATGAATTAAAAAATTCTAGAACAAAAAAAAATATATATGTATGTATAGACTTTTCGTTGACTTTAGCACACAAGTTTTCGTAAACGAGAGCTGTATTTACGAGGATATAGCTGTGCTCAATCACGAACACGGCCGGGATGTTTGCCAAGCAGAATAAACTTTCTCTTTCTCTCTCTCTCTCTCTCTCTCTCTCTCTCTCTCTCTCTCTCTCTTGAATTTCTGTATCTATTTGCACTTTCGAGCGCGTTCCGGCTCGGAATGTATCAGGGATCAGTTTGATTAGTTTCCCAACAGAATCCATTTTGTGTTTGTCCGCTCTTTCACGTGTTACCGCAACCTTGTGAGAGGGTACCTTGCAAAAAAGGTAATAATACTTGGAAGATAAAAAAAAAAAATTGTTTGCGTAACGACAGACCAATATTAGTGTATGACAAAAGCAATTAATTCACCTATTTTATCGCGCGTCTTGAACGTTATTTTCAACTTTGATTAACTGAATTTAGAATCAATAATGAAAAACAAGAAAAAACCAGATGTTGAAAAATTGAGAATGTCGTTTGAAATATAAAGCACCGAAAGAAACGTGAAGAAAGTCGATTAAAAAAAAGTTAAACGGATAGTAATATGGATGAGTCGGTGGTGTATATGTGGTACGTGGACGAGATGAAAAGAACCTCGAGGCGTATAAGGCACCCAAGAAGTAGCAGCAGAAGCCCCGAAGAAAAGAAGGACGAGAATGTTGATTAGCCCCAAATTGAATCCCGTCCATTTATCACTCGATTTGTTTTATTTATCTCCGCTCTCGTGTGTTTCGGGTAAGATCGCGTCGTCTTCTTTCTCTGTGTGTTTTGTTTCACCGTTGGTTCGAGACTCATTCTCGGAGAGCTATTCGGCCTCGTGTGCCAAGTGAAAATTGGAACGGCGATTGTTGAATCCCTCACCTGCGTCGCGGCTTGATTTTCTCAAGTTGCCTCAAAATACTTGCCCTCGAGGATGAATTTTCTTGTCGGCACCACCACGTATGTGATTCTCTATACACGTCGCCTGCTACCAGGCGAATACGTATACAGACTTGAGCCATAGCCGAAACAGACAACAGGCAAACCCATAACTTGCGAGTCGACCGAGCGCCCCGCGGGCACATTATCGTCCCGCAGTTTTTTGCATCGTTCTCTCTTTCCCTCTTCCTCCTCTCTCGCTCTCGCTCTCTCTCTCATCGTTTTACGGGGGTATAAAATTAATTAGCGATTCGGGGCGGTAGAAAGGGGGGGATGCGAGGGGAGACGACGAGGTCGTTATACAATCAGGCACCGATGGACCCATGTCTGCCGTGGATTATACCTTTTCGCGTATACAACACAACGACCGCTCTTCTCTACCTCATTCCGGCTCTACTGTACGATCTATCTTTTTGCAAGCTTCCTCTTTCTCTCTCACGTGTGCAGAGGCTGCCTGCTGAATAAGATATCTTGCCTTTTCGTTGTGTATACGCTTTGGCTCTTGACATTATACATCATCGCGAATATATTATAATATCGGGCAAAGCTATCAAAGGCAAATGTTTATCTTCCAAAAATGTTTTATGCGGATAAATGAAATGAGAATGAAGAAAAATCGTCGAGGTTATAAAATTATCAAGAGATTTTTCGATGCAAGTAAGAAAACCTTTTGTCTGCTTGCGTGCAGGATTTCAAACAAAACAACCTTCAATTTTTCGAAAATTAAAAAAAAAGAAACTAAATAACAACGAGTTCCCCATTAAAATAGGACTTGTCGCGGGATTATCGTTAATCAACGGGACTGCATCGACTGCTCTCCTTTCCAGCAGATTATTAACCGGATGATTAACAACCACCCGAGAATATTGTGTATTTAATGATAGACCCGCGGCAGGGAAAGATTAACAGCGTACCGGGCATTATAATTGATCTGTAAACTCTCTGATTTGCGGGAAGAGAGTCGTAGTCGTTTATTTTAAAGCTCGAGTATCATATTATATATCGTATGGGTTTTAAAAAGATTTTAATTATTGCATAAAATTGCATTATATTTATATTTGTAAAATTAAAAAAAAAAATCATTATTACTTTTGGCAAATGATTTTTATCTGTTTGGAGGACTTAACGATCGAACGCCATATAATATCCTGATATGATATCGTCCTTTCTCGAATAATCAGAACGAGAATAAGCGTGGGAGACGAATGCGCGGGAACTTTGCCAACGGGATCGCTTCACCGCGAATGAAATCATCAGCACGATGTAGATAAATAGTCGCCGCCATGTATGGCTCTATATAGTTTTGGAGTAGCCCGAACAAGGCCGGATATATATAATATGCAGAGATTAAAATAAAATTCGTGATCGTTTGACAGGGGGTCAAGGGGAAAGGGGGAGGGATAGAAAGGCAGGCAAAAGAGTGTGATAATTCCTAAATAATTGCTGGCTGAAAGTGATATGATTTAGGAACCGACGATAGTAGAAGTGGCCGCTGAAATTAAATAATAAAGGAAACAGGAGAAAGAAAAACTGCTCGCATCTCTGCATCACAGGCAGAGTGTGTCAGAGAGGATAAAATGGGAAGAGCAACGGAATAAAAATAAAAAAAATGGGGGAAAAAGGGGAGGAGAAAAGTCGGAGGGATTCGTGGGCGATAAATGCTGACGGCTAAAACCCCCTGTGCACATATATACTATATACATGTATACACGTATAGAAAGGTATGCGGAAGAAGCCGGAGTAACGTTGCTGCTGCTGTTACTGCTGCTGCGCGTTCTCCCTGGTAATTCTTTCGAAAAATCCCCTCATTGAGAGAGTGTGTATAACTCTCGAGATAACGGCGGTAAGCCGTGCACGCCATTTTATCGCGGTTCGAACGTATATCGGCAGATATTCGGCATTCCTCCCCGACAGAACGAAAAAAGAGAGTGTCCAAAATGTGTGGCAGTATTATCAAACCTCGCCTATTCTCCAAAATATGATGCTCACCTAATCTCGATGGTCGAGTTTTTTTTTTCTTCCATTCGTTTTATACGAAAGCAAATATATGTATACACGTGTTGTAAATAATGCAAGCGTGAATGTGAAACTTCGATATATATGGCGTGGTATCTTGAGGATGCGCGCATCTACGGTTACTAAATAACCAGTCGAGGGGGCGAGGCCAGAAACAGGGACAGAGACGCGATGTATTAGCAACAGCTAATAATATCGGGTAACGAGGTGTATGTCCGAACAGTAGCCCGGGCTCTGGCGCATATGTATTCACCGTTTCCATCGACGTATATACTGCCCCCGATAACTTGCACCACCTTACTCCGGTAGTTTGTATATAACATCGTGTCTTGAATTACAGACGGCTTAGGGTTACGTTGTTTTTTCTCCCCTTACTTACACGCCCTGCGCCGCCCGACTGATACAATATATACACAGTCTCTCATATACACAGAATAAAGAAAGTAGAGTTCGATGGAGATGTTGATTCAATTTGTATGTTTACGAACGAGGGAGACACAAAAGTATAAAAGTTTCTGAAGAATATAAGTGAAAGAATTTTGGTCAGCCCGCAGTCTCGCATATATTGTTCAAAAGTTCGTGGATATATGTATTTTATATCTGCAGAGAAATAAAGGGAAGAAAAAGATAACATTCGAAAAGTGCTGGGAATGGCAGCGTACCGTAGCAAGGGCTGATAAGGTGCTAATGACCTGGACGGACTCCAGAGCGCTCAAGATTGATCGAGTTCTGGGCCAGAGCTGCGCTAATACCAGTTCGGTGCTTCTATACGAGTTTTCCTATGTAGGAGTTTTGGTCAAGATGGAACAAGGGTCAAAGACCCATCTACAGATAACCGGTAAATTTTGCTTGCTCTACATCGATCCTCGAGCAAAAAAAAATGGCTGCTGAGCGCAGCAACGTCGATCTTAGAAGAAAATATTAGGGACTTTGAGAAAAGCTCACGAGCAGGTTAAGATGAAGTTTTGAATGTACGTTTGTCAGAGTACGCTCGTCAGTTTATCGGGCGTTAATAATAAAACGATGCTTTTTTGTAATATAGAATCGAAATCGTTTCTGAAAACTTAGGTTGTATATATATATATATATATATGTAGCGAACTCTCTTCTTTACCGGCCAAGTACTAATATATATATACACAACGCACTCTGAACAATTTCTCTCCCGATAGCAGAGTTAATTCCTTAATGTCTCTAATCTCATTGGTTATACGGCCACACGAGCTTGCCCCGATCCGCTCATATTCGAATTCACGGAGTCGAAAGAGGCAGGCAGCATACGAGAACTGGCAATAACGGGTGGATAGCGTGCGGTAATCCGGTATGTTCTCTTTCTCTCTTTCTCTATCTCTTTCTCCCTCTCTCCCCTACTCCTTCGTACCTTCCGCGCGTACCATACACACACACACACACACCCTTCACCTCTTGAAAAGGTTGAACCATAGGGCCAATCTGAAATTGCTAATTCCGGATGGCTAATTCAATTAAGAGAACGCTCGGGCGCTCGCCGGAACGACGAGGTTTGCGAGGAAGGCATATATACCGACGTTAGCAACGGCGGAAGAGCGAGAACGTAGAATCGGTGGCCGAGAGAGGTAAAACGATGGGAGAGGAGGAGGGCGGTGAGATATTAGAAGGTTCCTTCGTGATGCGGCTAGTTCTGGCTCGCGCTACATATACGTGTGCATGGGTTTATATAGAAGCTCTACGGTTCGCTCACCATTCTAACCCTTAGAATATAACCAGTAGAAACTGACTTTGCGGTAAGTGCTGACCGGGGATGCGCTTCGTTGGAATCATCGGGTTTGCACCCTACCCAAAGTTGAGAATATTACTTTTCCTTAATTGATTATATATTCCAAATAACAAAGAAAAGTTGTTGAATCTCGATCGTCGAGTCTTTATGGCGGATAAATGAACTTTCATTCGATTCGAATTTCTCCGCGTTCGGAAATTCAGTGGAAAAACCATTTTTCTTTGGTTACACAATGAAGATATAATTTTGTTTTATTTTTTTTCTTCATCTCGACAATGCCTTGGATTAAAAAATAATTCTATCCGATGGCATCTCAGACGGTAGCAGCCGACGACGAAGGAGGGAATTGTGATTCCCGCGTCGTTGGTGAGTGCACGGACTAACGACATTAAAATATTCTTCAACCGATTCTCGTTAGAAAAGTTACGATTAAAATAAATCCTTTTAAGAAGGAGCTCGTGAGGATGCTCGGAGTATGAGTTGGAGCTAGATATTACGTATATATATGTATAGATATTCATACAAAAGACGAGAAACCTTCCTTCTCATCTCATTCTCCATGACCCTTTAACCCCCGAGTCTGTGCCCACGGTATGAAGCAAAAGCTACTGTGGTCCGCTTGGCTTCTTTACCCCTTGGGCGAAAAAAAAGGAAATAAATGTAATTAGAAGTGAATTAAAATTTAATCACTCGCTAAAGGAACTTGTTCGGGCCGCTATCGGTGGGTGGTATCCTCTTCATTTAATTGTAGGATCGACTTTCCCCTAGCGCGTCTGCGAAGCCACAGCTACACCCCGTGGATCAAGGCTCTCCCAATCAATGCCCTGTCTCACCGTACTCTCGGCTTTTCATACCCCGTCCTTCCTACTTTAATTCTCAATTTTTCTTCACGATACTCTGTCTACACTTTTTTTTTTGTATAATTCTTTTTGTAAAATTCTTTCTTCTTCCCTTTTTTCCTCTTGTTCTTTCCATAGTATTCTTGTCATTTTCATTTATTTAACTTGGCGTGCAGATGCCTCGAGGTGTAATTTTTTATGGCTGTTAAACAGTTAGTACTCTTGGATTGTATTTTTTTTTCATATTTTTTTTTGTTTCACTGCAGTTATTTGTTGTTATTTTTCCTTTTCTTTTGTACAACCTATTCCAACATTTTTCCTATTATTCTCTATTCCAATTCAGTTCTATGATTTAATCTCTGTTGTATAAAAAGCTACTTTTTATCTACACGATACAAGATATCTGAGTCGATACAAACAGTTGTCAGTTTTTACCAAGTTCCAGATGGTTCACCATCAGAAACTTAATTATAAATTGTCTATAGTTTGGTAGTTGGAGCGTCAATCGAGTGTATAGTTTAACACGGTCACCCATCCAAGTATTGACCCCAGTTGAAGCTGCTTAACTTGGTAGATTGCCAGAACTTTACATCGACCGTGCACCCACTATACAATCGGTATTTTCTTTACTGTATTGTTTTTAATATTAGCGTCATACATTTTTCTCGAGATTCTCGGTGGAAAACCATACAAATGGCCAGAGCCACCATTTTTAGTAACGTCCAACACGGTGTATGTATTTCGGATAAAAAAAGAAAGTCGCGTCACTATGTCGGCTATCGCTTGGGGCCAAATGATCTCGTTATACGTCCTCAGTTGTGTTTCATGTGTGCCAACATCGCCCCAGTATATGCTGGACCAGTAGAAGAAAGAGTTGCATTGAGCAAGCTCGACCCCACAGGGCGTTTTCAAGAGGGAAGGGGAAGGCTTAATTAAACCGATTCTTTAACGTCCGTCTAATGGGAGGCTCGTTACGCTGACGTTGCAGGCAGAGTTAGGGAAGCTCAAAAAGTGAGTCGGAATAATATCGATTTTTCAATATATATACACAATGTATATGTATATATACATGTACGTACACTTTTACACTTGCACCAAGTTCTTTTTTTTATACATTCTCCTTGTACAGTTTCGCAATGTGCCCTAAAATCGTGAACTAAAAATGACATCGACAAGATCGACAACCGCGTTCTTTTGCTCTCGATGTATATAATTCGATATATAACATCGAATTCAACGCTCGTTAAGGCTCAACCGCTGTGTTTGCTAATTGGAGGTGCATACCGCCGCAGTTTACAAGTCCCGGAGAAAATTGCTAGAGGAAAACCCGTTGATAATCACTCTATTCCTGTACATATGTATACGTGTTATATGTGCGTGTGTATATGTGTCTACCGACTGCATGACTTGAAGCCCGCGAGTCTCCCACATCCAATCGAGATCATTAACGAAATTTTAACAAGTTTGTAACCGCGTATACATCGACACGGGGGTAAAATTTCATCGTTATACCGAGCTTTCGTTATATCTCGATAAATTATTAAGTTTATCATCTCTGCAACTGCAATAAACGTGTACCGGCTAAAGTTAAAGCGGAGGAGGAGAAGGAGGGAGACATATACATTTTGAGTTAGTGTGCGTTCGCCAGGTCTGCGGAACACCCGCGTAGTTCAGTTATGGACCAAGGTGACGCAAATGTTTGGCCAGATACAATATTTGCGTGGTCCGATATGGAGGACAGACCATAACATGACCTCGTGAACTTGTAGACACCCCTTCGTCATTACCAGCCTTGTGTATATCGAATCAACACCACGCTGCCATCACCTTGATGGCATCGAGCATATGCTTCCGAGCAAGTCTTTACGAGCTTGCCAGCCGAAATTTTCTGCGACCGCGCGCATTGTCCAGTCTGATACAGCCAGCCCTGTTGTTCAACTCTCTGTACATAATGCACACCAAACATCCATATATATCCTATTAGTGTAAGTATATATATATATATACATATATACGCACATACACATGTTGGGGTTGGATGCATCGTGCGAGGGTGTACGTCGCGTGAAACTGCGTTCAACCGCGTTAGATTGTGCGGTCGGTCCAGAGCTCTTGCCCGCCGTTTCTGCCTCGCTGCTATATCGGCTTGGTCGCTACTGTGTTTAGCCCTCGCGGGACTCGGTCCTGGTTCACCATCATCAGAGAAACGAGGATGAAAGGAAGGGGTTGCGGGACCTCGTCCATCAAAGATTCAGGAGTTCTCTCCCTCTTCTCCCTTTGGCTCTTCCATATGTTCTAGCGATCTCTCTCTCTCTCTCTCTCTCTTTCTCCCTTTCGCTGCCCAATATGCTCGTGGCATATACACATCGACCTTGCTTCAACCCTCAATTCGTAGCGCAAGCGTGATCCCACATATACCATGTTCGGACCCTCGAAAACGCGGCGTTGCAAATGTTATTCGGAAGTACACACCCACCACCGCATGCTCTTCATACTCTGTCTGTAATGCTCGGAATATGGACAAGCTGCTTAGCGCGCTTATAGTTCGCCGGAGTGTTAAGCTCCTGGGACTAACGGAATCTTCGTTTGCGCTTCACACTCTCCGTATATTTTTCGTGTGAACATCTTGAAAACTATCACGCATTTTAGAAAACCAATTGAAATTGAATTATTCTGATAATCTCACGGTTCGGTGAATCTCTGTTGGCTGAATGCAAACTTTCCGGAACACGGATAGTTGTACGAACGAACGATTCCGGGTCGTGAGAATTCTCTGACACGCCTTCGGCAGCGACGACGACGACGACGACGACGAAGACGGCGCTTGATGTCGTATAATAATTCTGTTGAAGGGAAGGGGTAACTGTCTCCGGGGACAAAGTACAAGGTAGTGTAATTAATTGAGACCTTCATCCGATGACTCTTCAATGCGACGTGAAACACCGACAGATGATTAAAAATGTAATTCCGAGTATCCACCTTGTTATATACTTTCTGTAAAATAGGTTCGTCCTTGCACTCGAATGCATTTTTTAGGATCAGGTTAAAATAGTAGTTGTTCCGGAAAAAGTCTTGAAGAAAAAGTAACACTAAAATATTTGATTTTCTCACGTTTTTCATATTCCAACGATTAATCGAAGAGAACAATTTTTCCTCAAACTTCATCAAAACTCAAGCGATTCATTGTCTGGAATTTTATTATTTTAATTATATTTTTTCATTGTTTGGAATTTTATAAGATACGGTTTGTCAGAAAAACTTGTGCAAAGAATTTGGCGATTGATTAATTTATATATGTCTCACAAGTCAAGTTGCGGAAGATAAAAATCAGATGAGAAACGTTACTAGAAACAAATTTAAAGAAAATCACTACGAACATTGCAGCTGATCCTCGAAAAAAAATTTACAAAAAATTGAAAGCTCTATTGGTACCCTTTGAATAATTTAACTTTTAGACTACTGGGAATTAAATGGCTTCAATCCCCTTAGAAAATACATGGAATCTTATCACTATATCTTAAATATAACGTGTATACAAAGTTCTAATTAGAAGTAGGGTCTGTATAAAAACTTTTCAGCAGCCTAAAGGTTAAACAATCTAAAAAAGGGCTGAACAATACATCATTAAATGAAATTGACGTGTCGACAGAGAAGTTTCAAGTAAAATAGCGTTTACGAGATTTTACGAGACGTTCAAATTATTATTTACACGATAAAATGTGAACTGAAGAAAAAAGCCTGAACATTAATGAGTCCATTGAGAGAGAATAAGATTATTTTTAATTATTTTTATCATTCGAGACGATCGTGCAAGTTGTCGAAGAGAAGCACAAAAGATAATGAAGAAAAAGTATCGACCATCGAAATGTTCTCTCTGCGATGAAAATATTTGTAACCCGAGCCTCCGAACATGGTGTCGGTATTTAATTTCATTCATCAATGAATAATTTCTTGGTAAATGACGTGCGTGACGAGCCTCCTCTCCGCTGATGCTGCGTCTTGGTTAATACGACACAGGCTGTTTTATAGAAACTGTGCGTGGACCAGTAGCCCGGAAGTATAACAAAAAACAAACATCTCTCGATCTTTCTGAACGCCGTTCGCAAAAGGGTGTTCTATAGGTTGGAACAAAAAAGAAAGAAAGATAGATAGAGAATGAAAAAGATGGAGGGGACTTACAAACGATCGGAGGAATCGCTCGCATTAGTCTTAGTCAGAATCAGAGATAAGCCAAATGAGTGATAGGGCCAGAAAAAGGGGTGGGATGCTGCGAGAAATGGTATAAAACATCGGGGTATAATATTCGTCTCTTTTTAACAAGTCACCCATCGCCACCAGAGAAAAAGAAGAAAGATTCTTTAAGCATTTGCTCGTTGAATGCAATCAATTTCTTGAGAGCTATACTTCAAGTATTCATTTTGATCTACATTCTAAAGCATTTTTTGCCGAATTAAAACGAGACGAGTAACTTTTATAGTCCGTGATTGTGATGCTTAGCATAGCGCTGGATTTATAACACGAATATCCTTGTTCGGGGGCGTTTCGTTCGGTGAATGAGTCTTGTGACACGACTAGGTGCCATCATTATAAATCATGACATAATTAGGCGGAAATCGTCGTGCACGTGTTCGTCCCTATATGACAAAGATGAAAAGCTTCGTCTCGTGTATTTCCTTCTCTCTCTCTCTCTCTCTCTCTTCCACTTTCTGCAAACTATTTTACCTTTGCGGTGCACGTTCTCTAACGGTTCCCCTTTACACGTTTCCTGCGCGTCGAAACTTACACACACGTAAATACATAATATATACGTGTAACATATATACCACTGCGGGGCACGTTCATATCTCAAATTTTGAACAAATGTCCACGTCGTTTCTCCCCCGTATATGTACAGTCGTGCACAAACGGCGCGGAGCTGCGGGTACATAATGCATGAAGTCTCTTTCAAGAAAATTATCGCTAAAGAGCGAATTTCCCGACGCATTAAATGAGTAATATTAAATTATATGGAAAATTAAATGCGAGATGTATGTATTTATTTATTTATTTTTTAGTGAATAGATGGAGGAATCTTGGCTTATGAGGCACCGAATTTCGTAACAAAATACATAATATAAATCAAGTTATTATTGTTTGTCATTAACATAAACGAACCTGTGTCAGGTTGAGGACGCTAAAGAGAATTCATAAGCGCAAGCATCAGGTTTAATTTGAGGTAAAAACGAGAGTCTGAATAGTATAATCGTTTACAATGGTCGTTGTAAGCGAAATTATATAATCCGCGTGTGCTGAGCGAATACCATTAAATAATGTGACCGTAGCGCAGTTTTTTTTTCTACTTCAGAATATAAAGAATGCCATTTAAACCGATAGTTAACGGTAGTCGAAACGAGAGTCCTCTATATATAGGCGTTTTACGATCTCTTCTCTGGTCTTCGTGTACTATATATA
>JABMBV010053618.1:0-13892 GCA_018906735.1 Mesochorus sp. PSUC_FEM 10030011
CGATAAACTCAAAACTAAACTCGAAATAAAATAATATACAATAAAATTCTCAAAACTCTAATAGACAGCTCGGAAATTCCAAATTAAAATTAAATCATTTATTCGACGAACATTGGTTTAAAACTCTCGATACGAAAAGAAGACAGCAGGAAAAAAAAATTCAAATACAAAATAACACGTTATACTGTTCGCAAGGACAAAGAGCGAGCTCGAGTTGAGGCACAACTACGCACTAGCGGTTTGGCCCAAACCGAGCGGGTGCGAGAGAGAGAGCGCAAAAACAAACACATGGTCCACTCGGACAAAGGCGTAAGGTTTACGACCGTACTCGACACCGACGAAAAGACAGCCGTGAAAATTATATGACCGAGACAGCATGAAAAATTCCCAAAGAATAATGCGACGCATTTCGAATATTCCGTTACTTCGCCATTTTGTTGTAATTACGTTATTTAATTCATTATCGCGAGAGATTTGCTCGATATCGATAAGCCAGCCAAACAGCATTTCGCAGATTCGGTAAGACAGCTAGGCAACATTACACGGGTTCAATAAGACAGCCAGACAGCATTATGAACCATTCCGCAGCCATTTTCGATGATCAAGACCGCACGCGCTAGGCAGCAAACGATAACGATTCGTGATAGGCAGCGTAGGCGATACGTAATTTCTCGGGAACGGAAGACAACAATTATCTCAAGAAAATTAGACAGCAACGCTAATCATTCGCGACAGACAGCATAGGTAATTCATTATCTTGGTCGATAATGAAAGACAGCGATCGTTCCGAACGATAAGATAGCAAACGATACTTTGATGCGAACTACAACGAAGTTTTCTCTCTCTCAATTCCTATAGCATAAGTCACGAAAGACAACATAAAATATAATATGATATGCAAAAATACATGGGTTCCTTGGCCAATGAGACGCAATACTCAAATACGATAATTTATCTCAAAATCAATACGAAACTTTAAACTTTACCTCAAAATGACTCAATAAAGGTAATCTGAGCTCGACAATATAAACGGTTGAGGCTTAGGCATATTCAATTTAAAAAAAAACGGCCAAAATTAATTAAAATTGAACACGCCCAAGGCAACAACTAATGCGGGAATACAACTGAAATGGTTTATTACCAGAATATTCACACCGACTCGCCTCTCGCCAATTAATTTACAGAAAAAAAAAGGCGATGGATATTTTAATGGACGGTTCGTCGTCAGTGGAGTCGCCCAAGATGCTCGCTGGTCGCTCGTCGCAGGAACTCTCCTCTTCACACACTCTCCTCAACTGTCCTCGTGGGCTCGTATCTCGTTCATGGCTCGTGCGCTCTCCCCACTCCTTGCGCAGATCGTTTCTCTTCCGGGGTTTTTCGCGCTCATCGGTCGTGCTGCCGGCGTCACGACATCGCAGGGCCGCTTTTCCTCTGTTGGCGGGAACTTCGATCTGCGATTCACAGGGCCGCTGTCGATATCCTGTCTCCTGGAGGCGATGGCCGAGAGGAACCGGGGGTTCAGGGGCGGCCCAAGGGGGGTGATGGCCATCACCAAGCCCTTGCGCCCCATAGAACCGTCGACGCCATGGTCAGCTCCACAGTCCCCCGTCAACAACCCTCCTCCTTACCGGGAGTGCTGGAAGTGATCCGGACCTCGGATACCGACAGACAGCCGTCCTGGGTTCAGTGGCTGAGCGGTCGGAGAGAGGGTAACCCTTTCGTGGTTGTTTCGCCCAACTCCCCTTGACTCGGCTCCCAGGTGTCCCGAGTACCGATGAACGTACTCGGGCGCATTTGTTGATCAAAGCTCCGTCTGAAAAAATATTCTAAAAATTGCCTCACACTTCGCGGTTGATCAGACCGTGAAGAGGTCCCTATAACGGAGGAAAGAGACACTGATCTAAAATTACGCGGTTTCCTACCCCAAGAAAAGATAGCACACAATACTTCAGATATATTCCGTGATGCCCATGGCACCAACTTCACTTAAATGTTCTCAAATTCTAAAATAATGGCGCTAAGGCAGCTGACGAAATTAACCCAAAAATAATAATTAATCACTAATCAAAATTTATTAACTTAAATATTCTCGAGAATCTCCCATAAGGAGTTAGATCTCGATTTAAATAATCCTTAAGTAAAATCGACCAAAGACAGCAACATAAAATAGACAGTCCCATATATGTATAGTAGACAGCATTGAACATAAAAGAGAGCGCAGACCCCAAAAGATAGCGTAGACAGCAAAACTAGGGCCTGAAAGTCCCATATAATCGAAAAGACAGCAAAACGGGGGCCTGAAAGCCCCATATAACATAAAAGACAGCGATAGAGTATCCCGCAACGAACGAACCAGAGAGCAGTTCTGTCGTGGTGCAGTGATCGCTTACCTGCATTATGGTGGATGCTCGAAAATGTGACGGGGCACAAAAATGTCACGTCACAGTGCTTACGTTGGACGGATGCCCTGTTGCGAGGCTAACCTCGCGGAAAGTTACTCGGGATAGGGCGGGAAGAGATGTTAATGATAACAAAAAAAAGGTTTAAAAGGGTGACGTCTCATAGGAGGGAAAATCTATATAACCGTTTCAGAAGAGGTGTGCTGACTTATTTCATAGTGGAGCTCGATCGCAATGTGATACGTATCCCTGGTCAGAAAAAGAAGAAAGGCTAAAAAATTGTGGCGACTACGATAAAAATAACCAGCCCCAATAAAACTTCGGCACCATGAAATTCACACACCCCCGCTGTTTAAATCAGGGCAATGACTAAATCAAGTACCACCGACAGGATGCAGTAACGGCTTGCTAGGCTCTCGAGCCCACAGAGAACTACAGATAACGAATATCTACTTGTCGGGAAATATGGCCCTCGTGTCGCAAGGTTGGCCGTAGTGTTGCGCACCAGGTCCCAAACTGATATGTCAATGGATCAATAGGCCCAGGTATTGTGTCCCTACACCGATGCAGTTACTGGTTGGAGTGTGCATCAAATAATGAGCAGATTACTGGTGATAAGACGCTGCGGGCGCGTAAGGAAAATAAACGAACTCAAAATTTGAAACACTTGATGTATTTATAAAGGAAAGAAAACTTTTGACACTACATTAGCTCGAACAGTTCAATTACTTTTACAACAAAGATTTAATTATTAAAATACTTCTTTTTTTAAACCCAGACCGAACTTATTCAACAAATACAAATTATAAAATCGTAGGTTACGACCCGCGTCACTGCTTCCCTTCCTTATTCCTTAGAATTCTTTAGAATCGTTGGCAAACACGTGTCCGTCCGTCGCGTCGTTGTTTGCCTCGCTTCATATTTTCCTTTCAATGACTCGCCGTGGATGATTTTTACATATGTATTTTTTTCTTATAGTTCAGAGTAGTGGAACGAAGGTGGGTTTATAATGCACAATTAGTCCAATTATTTTTCCCTGTCGCATTAATAAATCCGCTTTTACAAATTGCTTTTTATCATACTTATGAGTTTGCTCATTACAATATCTGGCCTGCCGTCGAAACAAATTCGTTTGTACAATTTAGTTTTATTGGTAGAATAATCTAAACAAGGAGGGTACCGCAATTTACTGTAAAGTGTGAAATTTATTAGAGTAATATGTCGTGTGCCTCTGCTTCAACTCGTCGAGAGCCTTTTGTTGTTCGAGACCCCATGCCCAGGCGGTATTCTTCTTCGTGAGCCGAGTCAAAGGCTCCGCGACCGTGGCGAACTCCGGTATGAAGCGTCGATACTAGGAGGCCATTCCAAGAAAGCGGCGAATCTGACGAAGGTTCTGCGGCGCTGGAAAATCAAAAACAGGTGAAATTTTATCGGGATCGACCTGGAGGCCCTGGTCGTTAACCAATAACCCCAAGTACCGTACTTGAGAGCGGCAGAATTCGCTCTTCTCGAGAACTTTTGGAGCCACACTAAGTGCTCCGCGAAAGTTCTCGTGACCACGATGATGTCATCGAGGTATACGAAAACGTGCGGGTACGTCTCCGTACCGAGAAGTCGATCCAACATTCGTTGGAACGTGGCGGGAACATTGGTGAGGCCGTAGGGCATTCGTTTAAAATGAAACAGGCCTCAACCCGGTACGACAAAGGCCGTGATCTCCCGAGAAGCGGGTTCCATCGGGACCAGCCAGTACGCTTGACTCAAGTCGAGAGTCGAAATGTAATTGGCCTGCCTGAGCTCATCGAGAATGCCCGTCATATTCGGGATCGGAGTAGCATCCTTCTTCGTGACGGCGTTAACTTTTCTGTAATCAATACAGAATCGGTATTTGCCATTCGGCTTCTTAATCATCACCACGGGACTCGCTCACTCACTCTGGGAGGGCTCGATAACATCCGTCGCGAGCATCTTGTCGACCTCAGCCCACATAACGTCGTGAATAATCGGAGTGACGGGATACGGCTTTTGTTTCACGGGAGGGCCATCTGCAACCTTGATACCGTGCGCGTCGAGCGACGTGACTGCTGTCTCCACAGGAATGACCGGGACGTGAGTATCGAGGAAATCGCGTAAGCGATTCGCCTCGTCGGGATCGGGGATTCGGAGGCCTGCACACATGGTGATGCGTGGCGTGTCCCCCTTGGGAACGAAATGGTATCGTATCGTGTGAACGGTAGATTATTCTACCGGAGATTCGAACTTCGGTTCAGTATCCCGAAGATGAAAAACCATCGGCGCAAACAAATTCGCATTTTTTTTAAACTTAAATATTTTTAGCTCACCGTTTTTTGAAGCGAGTGGGGGGGGGCGAATACCATTCTGATAGTACCGCCCCACTTTTCTTTGAGCTGACGGCAAACGTTATCTGACCCACGATACGGGTCGGAGAATGTGCGCCGCGCCATCTTGCGGTGACAGCAGCTGAGCTCTGTGTTACCGCTAGAGTTACGGGAGTTGTGGCGCCCCGTAGTTATAACTGATATATCGCCTTAAGGCTGAACGAGATGACCTTCAGAAGGTCGGTATCCCGAATAGGCGTTAAAGAACGCCCCTCCTCCACAAAAGCTAAGAGTTCTTCTACATTCTCGTTGGGATGTCCCGAGAACGTGAGGTCCCATCGACGGACCTCCTGGAACACGCGGGACGGCGACAGAAAACGCCGCCTCCCGCGTTGAGGCTCGGGTTCTTCGAACATCTCGGGATCTCTCTCGTTGGCGTAAGTTCGCCGGCAAACGGTCTGTCTCCGTGGTCGCGAGCGTTCAAGTTCGGAATACTGACGCGAACCATTCCCGGTGCGAGGAGAGTGGGAAACTGTCGGGACCATCTCATAAGAGTCGGCCCACCGTCGATGAAGCGGGCGACCCCTGGTAGCTCCTGTAACGCGATCACGATCCACCGAGTTGTTGGCCAATCCCGAGTTGGCGAGCGGAAGTGGGTCACCCTGGTCCGAAGATTCCGAATGACCGTACCCGTCCGAAAACAATACCGTGGGTCGGTCTGTGCCTCGTCTGCCCGTTACGGTGACCGAGGGCGGTGTTCGGGGGTGGGGGCCAGCCCCTACGAGCGCCTCGAGATCTTCATAGCTGGGGTGGTCGACGAGGGAGCCCCCTCCGTCGCGACACTTTTTCCCCGTCGAGGTCGGAGCGCCCTCGGTCCCCTATGGTCTCTCGAGTCGCATCCTTGGGGTCATGACGAGCGGGGGGGGGGTATGACCTCCTGTCCGTGACCTCTTTGAACGGTATCTCCTATCGCGGGATCTACATCCGATACAAGGTCAGAGATCGGTTGCTCAGCGGTGTCCCCCGCGGGTTCGGGGTATTCCCCCTTTTCGGGAATCAATGGTGGCTTCCTATCCGACTCGCGGTGGTCAGTCATGAGGAGAATTCAATTAGGAATAAATTTTACCTTTTCTGGTGAGCTTTAGGATTTCCTATTTGGGAGAGCGTAGCGAAAGGGCTTCGTAGCTGCCTCTCTCGAGTCACCGCGCAAAGTGAGCTCAGGAGCATTGACCCGCGCTATGTATCGTTGGCGACGGTAAAAGGGAGGGGAAAACCGTTGATCATGTTGGGCTACCGAGAGCACTCACTCCCAGAGCCAACTCTGAGGAGAGCGAAAGAAGAAGGAGGATCGACAAACGTGTCGTCACTCCCCCACTTTCAGGGAGCTCGGCCTTGAGGTCGATACATCGGAACCGTAGAAAAGAAAGATTTTACTAAGCGATGAACAGGAAGGTTTTTTTTTCACGCGAGAACTCGGGATTCTTCCTCCGGGATATCGGCAGCGAGTCACAAGAGCGATCCAGAAATATGAAAACCCCAAACGAGGACAAGAACGATTCGAATAGTACGAGAACATCAAGTGAGACCTTCTGAGAGACTCACTAAGCATACGAGAACCATAAAAAGATACGAGAGCCTGCAATGGCTAATGAGATTCGGGACCCGAGATAGTCATTCGTAAACATATATATATATATTTTTTTAAGTGAAACGTTTTTTAAAAGGGTTCACATGCTAAAATCAAATGTTACGGAAGTTCTATAGTTATTGTAACGGAAGTTCTATAGCTATTGATGCGGAAATACGTCAGAAGTCTAGAGATTTTTATACGGAAATACGTCAGAAGTCTAGAGATTTTTATGCGAAAGTTCTATAGCTATTGATGAGAAAATACGTCAGAAATCTAGAAGTTTTTGAAGCGGAAATAGGGATATTCAGTGAAGACCGCGCGAATTTGAAAATATTTTACTAAAATTTTTAAACTTTGATTATTCAACAATTCGCGTTCACCCAACCCCACTTATCTAACACGTCGACGTTGTGTGACGTGTGTGGTGGGTGGGTGGGTAGTGGGTGCTGGGCGGTGGGCGAAAAACCGTCATTAAATGAACAGAAAACGTGCGCGTTATACCAGGAGTATAGAAGAGCGAGGAAATCGCATGCACGCGAGATCTCTTCAGTGCTCTTGCCTCCTGGTATTCGGCGCACGTATCTCACTTTATTTCTGAATAAATATAACACGAGCGGCTATGCAAACGAGAATAATACTTCTTAATTAAAGTAAATAAAATTAAAAATAAAAATTCAACATGAATACGTTACAATAGTAAACAAAAGCAGAAAATTTTTATAATTAAAATTTCGTTCAAAAAATCAATTTATGTCTACAGTTAACGATAATTATGCAGTTTGGCGCCTTTTCCGAAAAACGACGGGAAAATTTTTTTTTTGCCGTGGGGTTGTTTATTCCATCATAATAAATGATATTTCGTCGGGGGAGGCTGACATTTCCTATAAACTCCATAAGTTATGGGGTTTTGAAGATTGAGATTTTCATTTTTTTTTTTTTTTTAATTGGGTTGGGAATGCGTTTGCGTGTGCATGTGTGTATGTGTGTGTTTGGTAAACAGTCGTAAATACGTTCAAAATTATTGGGGCCCTGAAAAGGACCGATTTAAATCTTGAAAAAGACTGATAGTCTTGAAAAAGACTCATATCAAAAAAAGTCTTGAGAAAGACTGGTGGTGATGTTGAAGTGTCGAAAGTCACAGCTCCTTCAGCGTTCCGATGATGTTAAAAAACGCGTGAAATCGATCACGATGGTCTGGATATTGACGCTTGAAAAAAAATTCAGCGATATATCCATCCATGTGATATTCGCGACGACCATATCGTGGGACGTTTGCGCGGACCTCCCTCCACGTGCGCTCGATATTTTGAGTATGCGCGCCAGTGTCGGGGTCAACAAAATTATGTGAATGATTCACTTTTAAATGTTGAAAGTCCGCGTTTTCGAGGCAATTATATGCTTTCCAGCAATCGGACATAATGGTGGTTCCCGGCAATATGCGTTGTTTGATAACATCCAGCAACGTAGTCGCGGATCTATCCGAAACAGGAACGATGAAAACCTTGCGAGTTTCCCGTTCAAACCCGCCGAAAATCCACTGCCCTTCAATGATTCGACCGCGATGATATTTCCGTTTCCCGAACTTTGCCTCGTCGATCTCGACAACACGACCTGTGCCACCCATCTTTTCGGAATTATCGATATAGTAAATCAATAAAGCCTCACGAACAAAATTTGACCAGCCGACTACAGTATGACTGCTCAAACTCATTTCTCTTTCGAGAAACTCTTGTCGTGGAGGCTTCAATGATAAAAAATATCCGATGAATACGCAGGCTTCTTCCAGAGACAGCGTGGCATTTTTGAACCACGTGTGTGTTCGGATCCCTTGTCTGAAGGAACACTGCGTGATCAATACTTTTTTTCCTCCCGACACTTTTTTTTTCTTTTGACACCTCCAAGATAATTCCTTCGCATTCCACTTAGCTAGTTCCTCACAAGTTGTGCACTGTACAGTGCGAAACACAACGTTGTGATCTCGAAGAAATTCCAATAATTGTTCCTGATCTTCGCACAAACGATGAAATTGTCGCAATCCGTAAGAACAATTGGCACAATCCATTTTCAAAATGTGTTATACCCACGATACAATCGCAACTGAGCTGTTCTCGTTTATTTTTCAGAATTTCGAGACGAAATAGACATATACGATAGTAGTGGGAGAGGACAATGTGGTCGCCGAAATCAAAACAAAACATGTACATTGTTACCTCGGTACTATACTACCTATAAGAAGACGCACATAGCTGTGTAGGTAACTTGTTGTGTAGGTAACACACATTTTTTTTCATTTAAAAATCTCGTTCGCGTGTTGGGGGGGCTCCGCCCCCTCCACGGGGCGTGTGGCCTCGGCCTCCCTCTCAGCCGTGATCCTCCTCCCTTGCGAGGTCCTTCGCAAGGACGGCGATGACCCGGACGAGGCGATTGACCGTTTCGGTATTTCGAGCAGCGGCTGACACAATATCGGCACAGGCCCGGTCCAGGGCGACCTCCTTCAGGAACGGCGTCGATGGTGGTGGCCCTTCCTTTACATCCATTCTCTGACAGCGGGGAGGTCGTAGGGACCGATGACCCCTCGACGAGGATCCTCTCCACAGATGCCTTGACTTCCGCAAGAGTCTCGTCCGGGCTCGAGAACTCGGCCTCGGCACCTCCTAACGCCTTGGTAACCTCCATCGCCTCCTCGACTTCTGAGGCGAGCGGCTTCGTCTCACTTTGTCTCTGATTGATATCCATCGTGATCACTAATGACACTTCATTCGGTGGATGAATTCTTTTTTTTTTATTTTTCGGAAGCAGAAGCGTATCGAATGAGTCCGCAGAACAATGACAGCCTGGGGCCTCTGCGGCGCCCGTGGGTTCTACAAGGAGGAAGGGGGGTCCTCCTGGGATCGCTAGCGAGAAACAGAGAAAAGTGGCGCTATCCACGCTTCCCATGGCTAGAGCCGCGCACGGTACGGGGACACAAAAAAAGTGTGTATGCTCGCGTGAGCGTGTATGTGTACGAGCGAAGATGAGTAGGTTCGGTGATGCTTAATTTTTGTACGAGAGTGTTCTCCGAAAGTTTCACGTTGGTCGAGAATCATCTTCAGCCCCTAGGAAAGATGATCGTCGACCATGCTAAACATCAAAGAGGTATCGATATAAAGTTAAACTTCAAAGAACGATTTGATACACATTTTTTTAAAATTTATTGTTCTACAGAGAAATAATTTCTCGGAAATTCTCGCCGAACTTCCTCGAGGACCTTATATATTCTTCGTTAATTTCACCGAGAGCCCGAGAATTTATTTTTTGTTCGTATTGTTACGAGAGCGCGTTATGTTTTCGAGAACAATAAATTCTCTCCAAGGCCAACGAAGAGTCGAGGCTTCGGAAAGAACCTTGTTTACCTTTTTTTTCTATCGGTGACGATTACTCACGGCGTAAACACGCGCAATAGAGTAGCGAAAGCCGGTTACTAACAATAAGTAAACGAATTACGTCACTCGCACCATTTTCGAGAACGTCCAAAGAAAGTTTTTGATAATTTCGTGATCGTTTTCGTGAATGCCAATCGGAACTTATTAAATAAAGGGACATTGCTGTCGACAGTGATTTCTCGGGAACACGTAATTCTATTTTTATATTCCCATAACGAATCTCGAGACCCGCGAAGTCTCCGCGATTTGGGACTCGCTCGTCGTTTCGAGTTCGCTGTATGCTTTTCAGGTACCTCACATACTCGATACTCGTCAAGATCGATGAAAATTCAAAGTGAATTCTCATCGTTTTCCGAGATCGATCCAAAGGCGAGAGCAAAAATATTTTTATAATTTTCGAGGTCGAATACGAAAATTTTCTTGAAAGCTATGCCTAATCCTTCGAGTATTACCTCGCGGCTTTTCGAGAACAAAAAAAAATTATCTCAAGGAAAATTTCAAGATCCGTTTCGACGACGTTGAGGTCTCTCGTCAGAGCTCTCAAGGTCGATCGAAATATGGTTTATCCGGGACATTTTTTCGAATAAATCGTGCAAAAACGGTATCCTCTTGCGGTAACATTACACCCTCTGATTTTGGGCTCCACGTTGGGCGCCATTTGTGACGACAATTCTCCCTACTACTTTCTCGGGAACTGAGCGCCCTGTATACCGGGTGCTTTCAAAACAGGTATTGGTAGCGTCTACAGTATAGACGGGAGCTCTCCATCACCTTCGGCCGCTCCGAGGGTGGCTCCCTCGCATCGGTTGGACGCCAGTCCACCTTTTGTTTCACCAGTGATGGACGAACCGAACAAACAGGGAGGTGGGGCTCAACCTCCCATGACCCGGACCTTTGTTTTCCCGGAGGTTCTAACCAGGGCTTCTTTGATCGCCGGGAAAGCTAACCGGATAAACGGGGAGGTGGGGCTCAACCTCCCATGGCCCGGACTTTTGTTAACCCGGAGGTGCTAACCGTGGCGCCTTTTAGACCGGTGGTGGCAAACCGGGACTGAGAGCGATCGGTAACGAACAACACGGGGGAACGGTGGTCGGTAGCCAGCCCCGGCAGAGGTTGCGGAAGCGCACAGCTGCTTAGGCTGTCGGTTGTGGAGTGAAGATCGCGGTCCTTACTCTCAGTGGGGGTCGAGAGCCGAAATTTCGAGACACATTTCGAAACACCTTCCGGTTTTTTTTATTATGTTGTGAGAACACACCCTTTCAGGATTCGAAATCAGGGTCTTAAACTTCCTCACGGCAGCCATCGGTCACGATTGAGCGAGGAAAGGAAAAACGGCATGAGCTATTCGAGACTATGTCTTACCAACGACATGCGAGAGCTCGATTACATCTGTCCTCGTTACGCGTTGAGCGAGGACCGAGTCGCTGGGCCTCCCACCCACGCGCCTGCTTAACGGGACAAGGAACTTTTCGATACCTGTGGCGGGTCCAAAAGCTACGCCACGTCCTTGGGCGCTCTTTGTGACGGAACATTTTGTGCCCCGTCACATGTGCGGACGTCCACCGTGCCGTGAGTATGCAGTCACTGCACCACGGCATGCCTGTTCTCTGGTCGTTCGCCGCGGAATACACTTTGGCTGTCTGTATCGTTGTATGGTTCCGTCTCGTTTGGCTGTCAGAAATTTTAGTTGGAAATCGTCTACGTCTATGGCTATCGTTTGTTAAAGTAAAATATAGGAAATTTTGGCTATCATTTGGAAAATATTTCGAGTTTTAACATTTAATTATTTTATATAAAATGTATGTAGAATATTGGTTGCTCTGGTTGTTGGCTGTCGGCTGTCAATTTGGGATATAACAGCCCATAGTTGTAGCTGCCTATATGGGCGCTCTCGTGGCTGTCCAATGTGTGTGTTGTCTAATATATTGCCTTAGGGACCTCTCCGTGGATTGATCGCCCACGAAGTGTGAGTTTTGGTTAGCTTTAATTAATTTAGGTGAGTGTCCGGTCATTTGGCAAGCCGAGTTCGTCCATCGGGACTCGGTAGCACTTGGGCGTCGAGATGAGGAAGGCAGGAGAAACGACCAGGAAAAGGTCACCCCTTTCTCCTTCTCGATGTATAGAGGCCTAAGACGACTGTGGGACGAGGTCCAGGGTCCGGGTAACCCCCGACATTCCAAAGGAAGGAGCACGGAAGTCAGTAGTGGCCGGGTGAGGTGACCATGGCGTGGACGGTTCCTATGGGGCGCAAGGGCTGAGTGTGAGCCTACACTCCTCCTTGGGCTGCCCCTGGACCCCCTGTTCCACCTGACGACCGGCTCCAGGAAACAGGACTTCGCCCCAGTCCTGTGTGATTGTGGCCGGATTCTCACCCCGGCGTAAAGACGGCAACATTTAAATTACGCGCCGCGCACAGCACGAATGGAAAACAAAAATTCACGAGGTTTCCAACCCTGCAAGCCATCACGTGAGGAGTGGAGATAGCGGGCCGAACGGCAGCGAGAGCCCACGAGTCTGCAGTGGAGGAGAAGCAGAGTGTGGATAGGAATGTTCCAGCAGCGATCGATGAACCAGCATCGACCAGCGACCAGCGACCGGCGATCAGATTTTAGTACTTTTTTGACGTGAAACGTCTTTTAAAAGTGTCTCACATGCAAAAACCGATGTTACGGAAGTTCTATAGCTACATGTAACGGAAGTTCTATAGCTATTGATGCGGAAATAGGGATATTCAGCCGCGAGAATTTGAAAATATTTGGCTAAAATTTTTAAACTTTGATTATTTAACAATGCGCGTTTACCCAACCCCACTTATCTAACCGGTAGACGTTGTGTAAAGTGTGTGGTGGTCGGGTGGGTGATGGGTGGTTGGGTGGTGGGCGAAAAAACGTCATTAAATTAACAAAAAACGTGCGCGTTATACCAGGAGTATAGAAGAGCGAGGAGGTCGCATGCGCGCAAGACTTGTGTCTCTCTCCAGCTCTCTAGCGTCCCCCTCACTCAGGCCCTCGCGCGCTGCTCTCCCCAGCTCACGGGCGTCAGCATGCAACCTCCTTGGACCTCTTGCCTCCTGGTATTAGGCGCACGTATCTGACTTCATTTCTAAACGAATATAATGCGAGCGGCTATGCAAACGAGAATACTTCATAATTAAAGTAAATAAAATTAAAATTAAAAAATTCAACATGGATACGTTGAAATAATAAACAAAAGCAGAAAACTTTTACAATTAAAATTTGATTTGAAAAATCAATCTATGTTTACACTGAATTAATTGAATTTAAAAGAAATTTATTTTTCTCTGAAGATAAAATATGAAAAAAATATAAAATAGATTAATACAAGTCAAAAAATTAGAGTTAATTTTTATTCATTTTTATAACTATTTCCCATAACACTATATTTTTCTTTCACTACCCACGCAACCCTATTCCACGCATAAGATGTTTCACGCTCAACCGAACCGACTGTGTCCAAAATACAGCGTTTGGGTTTGTTTTTTCGATCGATTTACGGTCTATAATTCCACTTTCAGCTAAAATCAACCCGTTATTCGTGGTTCCTAGGTGAATTCTCTATAAGATGGGCGGATCTCGACTGCCTCTCGCGCGGCTCGCGAGCCCTTCCCCTACTCGAGTCGTCTACACGCTCTATAGCGCGAAGCCTCGAGGCGGAATTCTCTCGCATTATGAGACGCGCCAAATTTCAAATTATCGAGAATGACTCTATTATATGATAGTGTTACGTCCCAAGATTTGTTGGTTTTGTGACGTTGATGTTAGTAGGTGACGTAACATAAGACATTTTTGTTGTTTGTAATTGTTTATTTATTTGGTTGTTGTAGTTTGGATTTTGGGGATAGGTTTAACAATTAAACTTTATTCAATGTCGAAAGGTAATTTATTAATTTGAAGATTAAAGTTTTATAAATGATTTTTAAATGTTTGAACATATTTGGCCGAAATCGACTGCATCTCGGAGTCACGATGTGTAGTCGGAAAACTCGAAATTGTGACTGACTAGATTCTTTGATTGAGCAATTTTATATGTTTTTCTCGAAGTTTCAAATTACGAATTTTGTCCCACGGTATCGCCCAAGGTC
>JABMBV010053729.1:0-13883 GCA_018906735.1 Mesochorus sp. PSUC_FEM 10030011
AAGAAAATTTATGGCTGATTTGCGTAAATTTCTTTGAACATTACTTCGTAATGTGTAAACAATTTTAAAAGATTTTATAGTCAAGCAATCGAGATATTTATTATTTAAAATTACATTTGTAACGTGGACTCTTGTTGGAAGGTTTCGAAAAATTGTGAATTTTAGCATTAAATGTATCTCTATTTTGATATGAATAATCGAGAAATTTTGCGACAAGTTCAATACGTTGAGAAACGATAGATCCTCTTTAAAATAATAAAAAATTAAGTGAATTAGGTGAAGTAATGTGAATGTGATAGTGTAAGGTTCTGGGGTTAATATGTAAACTTATAAAATAATCATATTAGAATTTAAAGACTCGTAGTAAATGTTCTCTTGGAGCCTGCGGACAATATGCTTATTCTAAAACTGCATAGTACGAATATATATATAGAGAGCGAAAAGAGTTGTATGGAGAATGAAAGAGTGAGAGGAAGAGTGAATGCTATGAATGGGCAAATATACGCGCACTGTATGTGCCCCGAAGAGCCGGGACCTTTTGCCGAGAGAGGACAGTGGACCAAAGCCAATAATATAGACATTCATAATGTACTATACAGAGAGTGCTGGGTTAGCTCGAGTTTAGTCGAGTTTACTAAGGTTAACTGAGCGATACGGGGGCGTTGTGAGGTCAAGTGGCCGCGTGGGTGGCACTCGTCACCAGAGAGAAACTGCGACGATTGAGCGACCCGATACCACGTCGTTTTGTGTGCGTATGTGTGCGAGCGTGTAGGGATTGACTCAACTTTAATCGCTCTCATAGTGTTTCGAGCCGTTGAAGCTCGTAGCGAATCTTCGCGCGGTATTTTCTTTTGCCTTAAAGTTCCATCGGCCCGTGCAGTGCACTCGAAGCATCTGTAAGAGCCGTTAAAAGGTTATATACTTAATACAGTTGTTTCAGCCGCGGATGTCAAAGAGAATCTATATATTCCCTAAAATGAAATAACGATTCTCCTGAGCGCAGGTAAGGAATAAAAAAGCATATGAGATATGTCAAAGAAAAACCGCAGGGTTTTGACGTTTGTCCTCGATATTTCCGTGGAATATGGTAGTACATAATGTCCCGAGAGTTCTTAGGAGTCTTGCCGACTGGTGGACAAACACGGACAAGGACTGCGTACTCCGTTATGTCAAGCGAACCGCTGATGATTTTACTCATTATGCGGCTGCTATTGTAAATCTTTGCCTCGCCTCTGTTACTCCCTCGATCTTTTTGTTTTTACTTTTCGTACTGAATTTTGTTCACCATGATGATGAAATAGTTGTGGAAATGTCTGGAAATCCGGTTTGTATCGATGGTGGTAGAAAATCTCGATCAGATTCTTTTGGACTCGAATTGTCCCGATAAAAACACGAGACAATTTAGAAAAGACCGCTTTGATCATCTCCGATTCTCGTTTCCTCTTTCAGTCTCTATTCTTTTATCTTATAATCGCATTCCTCCTCCTCTTCTTCCTTTCATTCGCTCCAAACAAAATCTCTCGAACCTCAAGAATCTTGTGACCAATTCGAAATTCATACGAAAAGTTACACTCGGACGTTCGCGTCCTAACCGTTTATAAATGAAAATACATCTCGCTGCGGATCGATATACCGGTGCGCCAAGTATATTGAAGTCCTTTCTCGCTCGACAGAGAGAAGTCCGGGAATCCCGTGTGAGTCGACGCTGTATCCTATGAATAATACACGCGAGCGGCACAATTAGCTTCGCCGTTTCCAATTTAATCGACGAATTATCAACCCTTCAGGGAACGCGCATACGCGGCGATCGGGTGGGCGATCGGGGCAGGGGAACAAGAGCTTGTGTGTAGAGAGAGAGAGAGCGAGAGAGAGAGAGAGAGAGAGAGGACAGAGAAATATAAGAAGAGTAGTGTAGAGAGAGAAGGGGCCATAGGGGGCGGGGGACAAAGGGGAGACCAGTTGAGTTCCCTCATGGCCAAAAAAACAAAACGCGCGTCTCTGCCGATGTAGCTACCGCGATCTCGTCGCCGTGTGTGCCGCGTGTTCGAACGATCGACCGTTGCCGCGGAGTTTCGCACGAGATCCACGTACGTTTCGCGGCGGGATACCGCACGCACAAATTTATAGCCCGCGTGTGTATATATGTATATACACGCGCCCATATATACTTCCAACCGTTGCATCTCTACGCAGACTTCTCCTCTCGCCAAAATCTTTTTCACCCCCCTCAGCTCCTCCCTCCCTTTCACATAATCGATTCGACAATAAATATATAGATATATTGAATTACCTGCTGAGTATCAAAAGAGCCTGAATCTTCACGATTCAACCTGGTCGAGGTAGCGTGACTTCGGCCCTTTTCTTTCTCAATAACGATCGATGTATCGTTCGGATCTCTACCGCGATCGCGTCACTTTTGTGTGATCCGACTCGACACATATCGTGTCCCACCCTACCTTTTACTCCAAATCCAACGTCCCGAGTTCCTTCCACCGTATTTCTCTTCGTCTCCTTCCTCTCTTCGTCGCGTTTCATTCGGAAACAAATATATATCTTGATCCGTCGAATCTCACGCTCGTTTAGCCGGTCCCATAATGACAAGCCGGTGTCACACAGCAGCACAGTTGGACTTGTCTCACACACGCACACATACCATATACATATTACTATGTGTGCACTCTAACGATCGAGACAAGAGATCATTTGCTTTTGTAATGAGTGATCATTTATACTTTTCCTCAGGGCACGTCCTGCTTTTAGTTCATTTTTTTTCCTGTTCAATTCAATACCAATATAATGCGTTCTCTATATAAACGCACTGATTATTTTCTACAATATTTTATATACTTTTTATCAATTCTGATAGTCAGTTTTTTAACTGATTTCTTAATGTGATGTTGTACTCTCGAATGAAAAGAAAAAACGTCAGAATAATACACTCAATGCTTGCAGACATATTCGATCGTTGGAAATTTTCGAACGGTCTAAAACACTCGATAACAGTTGAATTATAATTGGACAAGAATTTGGTTCCGATATGACCGTTTTATCGTACTACGTGTTCAACGTTGTTTTTACCTGTTGTTATCGTGTTTTTTCTTAAGCCCGTAAGATGAATGACGTTGAAGAATTTCGTGTCGTCGATGGTTGAATCGATCGAACAATTACCATGACATTATTAGATCGTACACTTGAGATTCGATAAAAATTACATGATATGACGCGTTCTCTGGTGGATAATGCTGAGATATGAGGGGTGGGGGGTGAGAAGGGAAGGAAGAGGTTGGGGGGGAGGGAATCGAGTGGCTGGGCGCCCCGCGGTAGCCCGAAGCTAATCGCAGTAGTGCCTTCCCCCTCTCTTCTTGCGAGCTACCGCGCGCGGTGATTCGTATCGTTGCCTCGTTTTTATCGTCTCGTCGGAGGAGAGGAGAGGCCCACTCCTCTCTGAGCTCGAGCTCGCTCGCCGCGAGCGAGATCGCTCGTAAGGATCTTTCTGAAACTCTCTCTCTCTCTCTCTCTCTCATTCTCTCTCTGGCAAAGAGAGTCGATCCATGAGAGACTCCTCGAAGAAACTCCTCATCGGTTATTTCTTGCTTCTGTTCTGCTCGTTGGCTTCTGTTGCTCGAGCTTCTGCAGTTCATTTCTGTTGTTGGGATCGTCGTTGCGCCCCGATATACTTGAGCCATAACTTGAACGATAAAAATTCTTAAACGAGATAAGATGCTCGTTAATCGATTCGCACCGGTGGTAGCAGCGCGCTTTGCTCCACTATATAAAAGATCACGCGGTCCAACTAAAACCCCGGGTGCTCCACTTGAAATGGAAGCGCCACACAAGACACCGCGCGATTCTTTCCCTGATATACGCGAATGAACTCTTGTTACGGTATGCCCGCTTATTTCTTTTCTCATTTCTCTTTCTCCGTAGCCTCATCCGACAGCTTCAAAGTAAACTTCTCAATGTATACATCTCGCATGATTTCGAGCAAGTCAATGTACCAGTCGTTAACTGCCTTTTCGTTAACCCGCTGACAAACATCCTTGGAAATGTTGCTATATTCAAAATCACCTTTCGAATACAATTTCGCTTGGGAATAAAAAACATATGACACATATTTTTGATGGTTATTCCTACAAATTGAGCAAGCCCCAAGTCATTCTGAGTTTTATCCAAAGGAATAATCTATAGTTTCGTAGAAAAACTTTTCGAGTTTACTAAATCCTCGACATTTGTATTATTATTTTTTATTACGCGTAACACGAACACGAAAAAAGACGATCTTCTATTTATTTTCCAACAGTTGAATTTTGCTACTGGAAAATTATTAATTTAAATATCTGTTAGCCATGGAAAAAGTTAACATTCAAAAAAATGGTGCTATAAAATGGTGTTTGTTTATATAGTTTTAAAGGGCAAAACTATAGAGTAATTAAATTAAATATATTTATGCGAAGAGTTGTATAAATGATTTTTTTTTTCTTTTACTTTATTCCACTCCACTTTCGTCCACGATCTCTGAGTCACCCCTCACTACAAGCTTGTAGACGTTTGTGAATTATTGTTTTGTTTTTCACGAATAATTATATTCGTCTCTAAAATATCACAATACTCTGTGTGTTACATTCATATATTAACTCTGTCGCAATTGACGGCACAATTACAGTCCACGTACGTTGATCAGTCTGTAACCTCGTTTTCTTACTCTACGCTATATGTATATGTTCATACGCATATAATCTTTATGTAGGTATCACCTTTTGTAATTCGTCATCGGATGTGCCACGTCCTACGTGTTATAAACCGCACGACGAGTGCTCCTCATGACGCGCGCTGGTCTGGAAGAGTAAAATTTATGGTTGCCCATTAACATACTAGAACGTAAAGTTACCGAGGAGATTATATACACGCACGCAATTTGCGTATATAAGAATTTGCTTTACAGTAGCAAAAATTGTCGTTACGAAATAAATTGGAAAGAAAAGCACAGTACATTTTTTTGTAGGTTTATATTTCAAAGTTACAGGCCAATTTTGGGATTATTGGCCTCATTTGAAATTTTCAAATTATTATACAAATAAAATTTTTGATATTTCAATTCAAATGTGCTACGCTTAATGGGTGTTGACAAACATAAATAAACTTTTTTTATCAGGTTTTTATTGGTTCACCTTAAGGTTTCTGATCAAAATAAAAATAAACATTTCTATTTGATACATGAAATAATAATTTATTAATTATAATTGTTTGCATTATACAGATTTTTAAAATAATTTTTCAAAATTGGTATTTTTACGTTGACTGGTTTCCGTCAATATTCTAAAGAACCGTCGGTAAAACCGTTGTTGAATGGATTCTCGATCGGTTCTTCGTAAATATATATATAAACTTACATATTATACGTGGAGAGATCAACTCTGTGGCACTCGAGAGAAAAACGCTTAATGTATATACGAGTGGGTCCGGTGCGTTAACGGCCTCGTGTTGAATCGTCTCGAAGGGTAAAAGACGTTATACGTATATAAAAGCGTTGAAGAAAAGTACTCGACGAGCGATTCAACGCCCGTAATTGTATTTTTGTTTCTTCTCTACTCTCTCTCTCTCTCTCTCTCTCTCTGTCCTCTCCTCTTTTTGCTGGATCATTGAGGGAGCCTGGAACGTTTTTTCGTGACCAAAACGAAACAGAGTTCCGATGTGGGCTTCACCCGTTTCTGTACGACCTACCTGATATGTGCGTAAGCTCGCTGCTGAAACACGCCTGTTCTCTTCTCTTTTACGCGCCCGCCCGAGTGAACGACGCGCTATCCGCAACAGCAACGTGCAACACAACGTTTCACTGCCGCTGCTTTATGACTGTAACACGTAATAAAAAGACTCGATGTGATCGGGGAATACATACGCGGATTTATGTACACTGTACTTACAATGCGAAAAAATCAGGATCTAAGACGATATTCATTTAAAACAAAACATAATATATTATTTGAATAATTTAAAAAAAAAATCGAATTTTTCGTTGTGGATGAATTTTTCACGATTTGTAATCATTTCATGTGGTGTATTTGATGATTGAAATAAAAAAAAATATATTTTGCAAATATAAGTTGTAAGAAATTTGGAAAAATGTTGGAGGTTATTCAATACTTAAAGTTCATCCGGACATTTCGTTTTGAAGATATGATGGCGTTGAAGTTGTATAACATGGTGTGAAGGACAAAATGATTCACGGATGAAGATCGGTGCTCGTTCAAAACCGGTGGTTGGATTATATCGAGAGAGAAATTTTTACCCGCGAAACCTTGCACCTGAGAAATCGAGGGAAAGGAAAGAAGCTAATAGCAGTGCAGACACAACGGCGCCAGCGTCCTGCTCTCCTCACGAGCCAATAAATTCACCTCGCCTCATTACTAAGCTTGTCTCTTTAATTGAAATCTCGTGTTTTTCTCCCAAACCGCGAAGATCTCGCGCGACTTCGCTCTTATCCTTTCGTTCGGATAGTTTTTTTTTCCCTCCTTTTTCCTCGACGATCCCCATGGCATATCGCAACAGAAGCTGCAACAGAGTCTCACACTCGTTCTCGAATTGGCGATCCTATAACAAATCCTGCTGCCTCTCGCTCTCTTTCTCCTGGCAGGTGAATAGCTGAATGAAAGTTTCTCGGCTTAAAAATTCCATATATAGGCGATAAACGTTGAGGGTGTTGAGGAAAAAGAAAGAAAGAACTAATATAAGATGGACACGCACTATACGCGTGTTCTATATATATAGTTATCACTTTTATTCGTATATATAGATATGCCTCTTTCGCTGGGAGACACCGATAGAGAACTAATTAGGCGAGAAAAGAGTTGCGCGGGAATATTCTGCTGGGACACGCATAGCGTTTGTTCTTCGTGCGTATCGACGCAATTTCCTATCTGTCTGATTACCGCTGCATAGGCCACTGATGACCACATTATACATGTCTATATAAAATGTATAAATGCATTAGACATACAGTGATTAATACTATAGTACAAGACAGATCGAAGAGTGCGAAAGACGAAAGAAAAAAAATGCAAAGGGCATTTGTATACTTCCATAGTGACGACGTTGATTCTTCGGTGGTGAAACAAATACACCACGCTACGAGAAAGAGAAATAGTACGAAACTCGTCTTGTTGCATTTGCGTGTATATGTTTGTCACACAAGCGGGAATATTATATTCCGCTGTGCGACTGTGTGAGCTCGTGTGTTGTCGCGCGTCAAGCCGTAAAGTCCGGCGACTTGTTAACTTCTGATCGATTCCCTACGGCCTCAGAGGCCGTATATTACAAACTTTAATATTAAATTCCACCCGTCACTCGTAATAGTTTTCACTTATCCGTTTTGTCCCGGTCTCTCTTGCACACATACACATACCAACACACGTAAATATATATCGAAGTGGATATTGTATCCACATCCATATATACTTCGGTAATTCTTTTCAGTAAAGTTGTTTTATTTTTCCAACAAACCAAGAATGTAACCAGAGAAAGAGAGAGAGAGAGAGAAAGATGGGTGGACGTGCTCGATGAAAATAGCTGATAAATTTGCCGAAATATAATTTACAATGCAATTTGTCGAGAGTTGGCATGTCAAGGTGTGGTTAATGTATCGGTGACAGCATATCCGGCAAGATCGACATTGAAACATCATTTTTTACCTGTTTAAAATTCAAGCAGGTCGCAGTCGATGGTCCTATGCGACAATTGATTTGAATGAATATTTAAAGGCTGTAGTGAACAAAAAAAAAACAATTCGATCGATCGAACGTATCCAGGGCTTACAAAACGATGAGAACAAAGCGATGCACCTAATCACTTAGATCATTAACGTACATACGAAAAGGCCGGAGAAAGATTTCGCTGTGTGATCGGAATAATCGTGATTCGCGCGCGGGTGATCAACGGGGACACGATCACGCACCGAGAGAGTCCTGAATTCGCGAGAGAGCGAGAGAAACAAAAATAGGACCGACTTTCCATTTAAGGTCGTCTCTCACCTCAGATTTATTCGTCCTTACCGGTCGAATGACATTCCCGTCATCGTCAGATCAACGTTCTCGGGAATCTCCGCTCCCGTCTTCCTTCTTCTTCTTCTTCTTCGTCTTCTTCTTCTTCTTCGTCTTCTTCTTCTTCGCCACCGCGTTTACTTGCGCTCGCCTCTCCTCTCCTTCTCTCAATGTGCAACCTCAGACATTTCTCATTCGCTCTCGTTTCACGGTATATAAAAGTCCAATGCTACAGATTCTTACTGACCAGATATATGCCCCGCCTCCCTTTGCCTTTAAACAGCTCGAGCACAACCCTTTTTGTTTAATAATTGGAACGCCCGATATATATACACGTATAGGCGCAGGGAGTATAAGATCGTTCCGTGAATCCGCTTCCATTTCGGGATCTTTCTCGCTCTTTCTCTCTCTCCCTCTCTCTCTCTCTCTCTCTCTCTCTCTTATTTATATTACACATATTTGTATCTATGGGGGGACTTTACTGTACACGCCGCCTCCCATTAACCCTTTCCCGATTTTACATATTTCTGCACCTTACCACGATGTTTTTCTACAATGAAATTTTCATAATAATTCATAATAATTATTAGTATGAATTTCAAACTGATTTTTGGGAAATTAATATATCTTCATTGCTTGTTTTTTCGATCCTCATAAATACGAGAAAAAAATCATAAAAAAAATATAAGCTCCAAGAGGGAGTGTATATATAAGTGGAAAAGAATGTCTCGGGAGCATACTCAAACGGGAAACAATGTCGCGAACGATACTTACACGCGCATTCGCGCTGCAACTTTTTTCGAAGCAAAGGAAAGAAAGAGAGAAATAAGCTCGACTCGTTCGAAGAGTAATATATAGTTGAAAAAAAGGCCTTAAAGAGATAAAAAGAGATGAAGCATCATCTCGTCATGTGTAGACTCTCTTGAAAACCTTTATACGGATTACCAACCCCATCATTTACTTTCCGCATCGTATACTTCTCTCTCCAGAGTCGTTTCTTTTCCGGCTCTCCCTGCGGTAATTGAAAAGCGTGCCTCACAGGTTTTCCTTGGTCGACGTTTCTCGTATGCATTGTCGCTTGGAATAAGAATGAAATGACTGGGGGAGGAATACACGAAAGAACGAGCAAGAGAGAGAAAGATGGAGGGAAAGAGCTCAGACCACTCTTTTACAAGCCGTTCAGGATAGATCGTGCCGATCGCTTTTCCACCGATCGGGAGACTTATTGCTCTGAACCCCCTCTTTCTCTTCCCTTTTTCGATTCCCACGTCCATCTCGAAGTCACATATACGTGTCTGTATGTGACCGTTGCGAGTGACATTGGATTTTTCTACTTCGATGGCAATCTTTCGGAAAATTGTGTCATTCGTTCTTGGACTGAAATTCAAATGAGTTTTTCTTTTCTTGATTTTACATCATTCGTCACGATGACCCACCCACAACATGAGAGTTAAAAAAAAATACAAGCTTGGCGCAGTTCAAGTTTAGTATGACTCGAAAGATCCAGAAGTATTTTGTAGTATATAGATATGCATTATACACACGCAATATACACACTTACATTATAATAGACTCGAATTCTTGGGATTCGTTCGTTGGATCGATTAATTTCTACTGCCTTCTTTTCTTCGATACCAATTACGTCAACAACTACCGGGAGAAACTCTGTACCACGGTGGTATACGCTTTGCAGATACATATATAGTACAGTTGCATTCACGCGGTAGGTATACGCACGTACGTCCATTGTCTCTCTCTCCTTTGCCAAGAGTCGCCGAGGAACGCACTCACGTCTTATATATACTCTCTTGACGAGAAGGATTTACTCGATCGACAAGAAATCTTTAATCTGTTAGATAAATTTTCCGGAAAATCCCTCATAAAATACCAACTCGTTTCTCTGCAAAAATATACATTGATTTTTCAAATGAAATCTTCCTAGATTATTATTATTATTATTCCACTAGTATTCTTTAAGAAAAAATTATTATTATTATAGTCCAGCTAATCAATTTTTATAGGTTAATGCAATCGCGTTTAATTTTGTTTCTAAATGCGTATAAATTTATAGAAGAAGGGAGGAAGGCAGGAAGAAAAATTCAGTGAGATCGCAAGTAAAAATAATCGAAGAATCGGCGTGTGTGTAAGAGCGCTGTCGATCGATCGGTTTCGTTTTTCGGCTGCATGACAGCGTGCGCTGCCTCTTGCGGTTTCGATACACAGAGAAAAGAGAAAGAAGGAGAATGGACGAAGGGGATGAGAAAGGGGCGCGAAGAAAAAACTTAACGTATGTGATAATGCGCCAGCTATGCCACACAGAGGCCAGAAGCAACGAGAGCGAGAAAGAGCGAACGAAAATGCCGTATTGAAGTGATGTTGGCAAAGAGAAGAGGCAGAGAGTGGTCCTCTCTCGGTGGTTCGGCAAAATCTTCGGAGGAGGATCAGTGACCGCGAGAGAAAGAGAGAGAAAGACAGAGAGAAATAGTATTTTCTCTCTCGCTCTCTTTCTCTCTGATACGTTTTTTCCTTACTCCTCGAGAAATCGAGGAGGAAGACACGAAGTGAAGAACGTTCACGTTTTGCGACGGGGAGGAAGCGGATGATAAACGAATTCCTCGCTACCAAACGATGATAAAAAATCATTCTCGTTAAAAAAAATTATTTTTTTGTTATCGAGTTGAAAATTAAGGAAAAAAGATTAATCTAAACCTGGTATGTAGGACAGTTTATCATAATATGTAAACATAAAAAATAAAGTCAATAGATAAAAACAAAAATAAATTTGAAAATGGGAATAGGAAAATAGATTGATATCGTATTCTGATCCATTTTTTTATATTAATACCGTAATAATAAACTCAGAGATACTTTACAAATTTTCCAAATTTCACTGCGGCAATATTTTTATTTCAAAAATAAAATATAAAAAGATTCTTCACACATTTTCGCGTAGAAATAAAATGCAAAAAAGCTTTATATATCTGAGCAACGGAATGGCTTGTCAATCTCTAATAAATTTCCGATAAAAAGAATGGATTAAATTGAGTCTTTTAGGGTACACAGGGAGTATTAAATTTTGTTGCAAAAGAAAATACATAATGAGCCGTTCGTGACCGTAATAAATATCGCCGTAAAGATCACCGAGCAATACGTACATAAAGGTCGCTGAAAATTTATGCAGTGTCAATCTTTGAATACTTAGCATAACATAAAAAAAAAGTGTAAATCTCTCAAAACTTGTGATGCAGTGTGCGTGTAGCAGCCGATCTTGTTTCTCTCCCTCTATCTGAGCACTCAATAAATCTCTCTCGTCTAGCTACTCCCTGCGACAACGACGACGACGACGACGACGACAACAGTCTCGGAGTAGACTTCAAAGTAGGAATGAAGTTTGCCGAAGCATGACTTACGAGGGGTGCCAGCACGCACGATCCTCTTTACTTTATACGCCAAGCTTTTCTGTCACCTTCTCTAGTGAGTATAGAAGAAGCACTTGTTATGCCGACACATCGGTTAGTCGTTACAAGCGGTCGAAGAAAGAAGAAGGGGGTGGAGGGGGTTAGGGAGAGCGGAAAAAGCTTTCGAAGAGTTTTCTCCTTGAAAATTCCAGCCGACATAAACGCTCGACGTACGTCATGCTGATAAAATCGGTACTTCATGACATTTTCTTCAACTTCTTCACCGTAATATCATTATTGACTTCCTGTTTTCTCATTTTATAGAATGTTTTTTTACGAGTTCATCCGAATGATTTTCGCGGTCAGACACGCAAGTTCGAAGTGCACTTTTTTTTATTTTCGATCACAAAGTCATTTCCGAATTTACTCGTCCCTTTTCTTCGTCCTCGACTTGTTCGTGCGGTGCTCTTGACGATCGGAAAAGCATCGGACGAATCTTCGGCGTAGTGGCGTCGTGTCGCTTCGACCGAGGACATTCCGCACAGCCGGCACAAGTTTCTCCAAAGTTAAACTTTACACTGGGGGTCGACGTGATCGGCGAAAGAGCGGACGGCAAGCGGTGCCCGTAGTGCCATATGTGCGATTCCGAACGTGTGTTCCCGGTTTTCACTGTATATACATAGTGTTATGACTACTCGCAGAGAGACACGAACATTTGCGGCTCGAATATACACATGTGCACTTATACAGCTCGCCCCATAGCTTGCATTTCGGGATTCTTGATATGTCTTGAGCTGCTTCCTCTGCGATATCAAGATATTTTAGCTTTTTAATAACCCGCCAAATATGTAAAATATATTACGTAAAATTGGCACTGATATCAGCTGTCGATATAATGATTATGCTTATATGATAATCCTCTTTTTTCTTATTTCAATGTAGAAATCTCACGAGAATAATCAACACCTTGATGAAGATGTATAGCCTCGCTACAATATATTAGCAGCTCCTTTTTTTCCAAGCGCCTCCTCACCCGAGAACCCTTCAATTTGCTGCACGCGATCGCGCCAGAACGATATGGTCGAAGCGTGCTTTTTCACAGACCACAGCGTTATGATTCGCCGACCAACGATATAATAATAATAACAACAACAACAACAACGATAATAATGAGACTTCTCGGTTGAGTGTGTATCTCTTGAGAGAGCGTTAAATATACTGCCGTTGAAACGAGAACGCGCATTTTGCATATACAAAAAAAATCATGTCTATACTTATCGAGCATATATATACAAAGCGCATTAATCAACGTCTTTTGCACTCGTACACCGCGTAATCGATACACCTGCTTCGCGTCTATCGATATTACGACTAATTATCGGAACACACATATATATATATAAAGGATAAATCGATGCACGATAGCGCTCTCGTATCGACGACTAATTATGGGGTGATATCGATATAAATCGGTGCTCGTATTCAATTTCCATTTGATTTCCAGTTCAACTTTGATCCTATACACGCGCGCACACTGCTTATTCCCCGCAGTCTCGTACAGGATGATTAATAATTGATAATGGCCCGTTTGATCAGCCGCCACACAGACCGGAACGAAATTCGCGGAACGTTATGTGTGCGCGAGTCCGTTTAGAGAGAGGGGGAAACGCAGTTAGTCAAGTAAACCTGGGGGGAGAATGAGCGAGATAGGGAGTTCCTGCTGCACGCGGGAAAACGTCAAAGTTTAATAAGCATCCTAAGATCCCGCGTCATACGGACGCGAGAGAGTTCGACGCGAACTCGACGAAGGGGATGTTATAAGATTGTGTGTGCGCGATGGAAAGCAATAAAACCGGCAATAACGAGCGAACATACGTTCGAAGCTCCTTCCGCTATTTTTGATATAAGAAAGTTGGCTACATGCCGCTTCTATAGCATCATTCTACCAATTTCGACTTTTTTTTTATGATAATCGAAAAAGAAACCAAGGAAAAATCTCTTGGAGAAAATTTTAAACTTTAAAGAGTTAAATAAATATTGTCCATCTAAATGTTCAAGATTATTTTGATTAAGAAATAGATTGAAAAACGTAAGCTTGACGAAACTACATTATATGGCACTTATTCATAAAATGCTGAAGTCATTTTTGTACTTGGAAATATTGGTTCACTGTACACCAATCCGAAAATTCGAACTGACTCCCTCTTCTCTCTTTTTGGGACAGAGAATCCCATTGCGAAAAGTTCAAAACTCATAGAGACGTCGGGTGTCCAGCAATAATCGGACGGCTGCGACCGCGAGACCAATTACTCCCGCATTAAATCAATGTTCCGCCACGAGACCCGAAACCATTTCGGCATCCCGGTAATAAACCGCGAGCCAACGTATCTTCAACTGGAACGAAGTATGCTAGTCCTGTGATATATATGTGCGAGAGTGTATATATATAAAT
>JABMBV010053840.1:0-13882 GCA_018906735.1 Mesochorus sp. PSUC_FEM 10030011
TTTAGTAAATTATTTTTAAAATAAATATATGTACCTGAGTGAGTTCATGGTCGGTCGCCAAACCAGTGAGAAAACGTAGAATATACTTGAGAGCTGGTTTCGAGATGAATTCCTTGAGTTCATCGCTGTCGGTTCTGAGTAGGGTGGGTTTAACGCAAGGCGCGTGAACGGTTATGTACTCGAAGGCATTTTTGACGATGTTCATATCGATGATATGATCCTTGAGTGTATTTCCAATAGCGTTTCTCTCGATTCCTTGTGTAAGTATACAAAATAGTTCGAGTTTTTGTTCGTCCTCGGGTGTGTGCTCGTAATCGAATTTATAAAAATTCAACACGGGTTTGAAATAGTCGCATAGTAGGGCCATTTTTTCTTCATTTCCATAAGTGAGAGCAGCGACGACTCTGGCGAGGTGTACCAGGACGTTATTGCTTTGTCGAACGGCGGCGGATTGAGTGCAGGACAAGAGGGCCTTGACGTGATGTGGTCCGCCGAGGGTCCTTGAGAATGCTTCGAAGGATTCGAGCGATTGTGACGTAGCGTTTGACAAAATGGTCTCCATGATGTCGAGCAGTTGTTCGGTTACTTTGGCCTGTGTGCTGTCGGGCTCGGTGGCCAGGCATCTTTGGAGTACGTCCAGCAAGACGGTAACGGCGCCAAGTTCCGGTCTGCTCAGTACCTCCTGATTTTTCTTAACTTTGACCGACAAGCGGAACAATTTGAGCAACACCTGGAGCAGAGGCCTGGCTCGGCTGACATTTTGTATAGCGGCTAGTCGATCGAGCATCACTTGAAGGCCTCCGCACTCGGCCAGAACATTAGCCATTTTGTAGACCTCCTCGTTGTTGACTTCTTGCTCGCTATTGGCATTGAGGGTCTCAACGAATTCTTCGGTAGCGTCCCCGAGCAGTCCTCGCATACGGTAGACGACCCTCATGGCGTCGCACTCGCCGCCCTCGAGTACCCAGATCTTTTTGTACACCTCTTTGACCGGAAGATCGAGGCTGATAATCTTGTTGTTGACCAGAAGTTCCATGCCGTTGTCATCCTCGAGGAGGGCAACGAGCTCGCAATCCTGACAAATTTTATTTTTAACGTCGCGCATCAGAGGCCCGAGACCGGGCTCGACGCTGCTGTAGGGATTTCCCAGCATGCGTCCCTGGAGGAAGTCTTCCTGCTGCACGTCCTTCTCTAGCGTAAGGAAAAATTCTCCGACGTCGTTTTCCTCGGGATATATTATCGAGCAAAGCCTCTCGAAAACGAATACCGGTGTTCTGACGTCCTGCGGACTGTACTTTTGAACAGTCTCGACGCACACGGCCATGAAAGCCTTGGTTTCCTCTTCCGTGCCCGTGGTCATTTCCTCCAACAGCTCGAGCAGTTTCTCCTGGGTGTCGTCGATAAGACGCGTTCGCTGAACGACCAATCGTCGCAGCGACAGATAGCCGTTGAGAACAGCGCCGACGAGGCGACCTTTGTACTGTTGCTTGATATTTTCCTGCTCCAAGAACGTCGCGAGGAGCTCGGTGAGCATTTTCAACGAGTATCCTTGAGCCAGATCGCTCGTAAGCGTGGTTTCCTCCAAACGATGTAGTTCCTCGATCTCTCGGATGAGCAAGTCCGCTAGCAGGGTCATTACTCCGCGAACAGCTAAAAATTGTTTCCAGGGTGGTTGACGTATGAGACTCTGGTAGAGCAACAAAAATTCGGCGCTCGATTCACCGGCGGTTCTCAGTTCGTCCAGGTAGCAGGTCAACAGCACCAACACTGCCTTTTTGCGCTCGGTACCCTGGCACAAGGACTCGACCATGTTGCAAGCAACCTGACGAGCGAGTCTTGAGCTCGGGTTGAACAGGACTTCCTTGAGCCAAGTGCCGTCGGCCAGTTTGAGGGGCTGAATGCCGCGCAGTTTCATGCAACGATTGTGCCAACGATGTCCGTATTTATCCATCAGATACAAGACCCGGGCTTCCTCCTTCTTCAACGGTTTGCTCGGCGCTGGACTAGATTTTTTCATTGGCATACGCTGTATCCACTCGGTGTACGAGTGTTTCGGATCGCTGCTCAGCCACTTGGCAACGTCGATGCTGACGCCCTCGGGCGGCTGAACGGTCGCCAGGCTGTCGATACTCTTGTCCTTGTTCTTCTTGGACGACGGTTGATCGGGTTTTATCAGACCCTGAAGTATCTTCAGGCACGGAAGTATAAGGCTCTCCATGACGATGGGACTCTTCGAATCCTTGCAAGCCATTAAGAATAGCTGCATGACGCAACGTAGTTTTTGTTCCCAGCAGGCGTCTTCCTTCTGGACGAGAGCCGCCAAAAGTGCCATCTCGTGTCTGACGGCGATCGCTAGATCGGCGGTCGCGACTCTTCCCCGCAGCATCATTGTTATTCTGTTCATGAGAAGGGTGCACAATTCGCGGGTAGATTGTTGATTGTCGCGGGTGACGAGGCACAACAACTGACGTACTTCCTCCTGGACCTGCACCGTGCCCTTGCGCAGATTGTGCTCGGCAAGTTCCTGGATCAAGCCCTGTTTGCAGAGGACTTCACGGGCTGCCGTGTTGGAGGCGAGTGCGCGCAGGAGAGTCAGGCAGTGCTCAGTGGCCGAGGAAGCACAGCCGTAGCAGCGTCCGGTCGGAGGCACAATCGTCTCTTCCTTCCGGTCGTTCGCGATCATCGAGCCCCCGTGAACGCCGGCACCTTGGCCACGTTGATTTCTGTCGTAGGCAACGAGTTCCCGACGCCATGCCAATACGCGCTGTATAATCTTGCTCAGTTCCTCGAAGGAGGTCTTACATTCGCTGCAATATTTTTGTGCCAGCAGCTGTATAGCACGATTGACCTGGGTGCTACCGGTCGTCTGGACACTATCTTCGAGGGCGCGATCAAGACGGTGCTCCGATATCTTTATGAGCAACATCTCGAGAGTCGGTTTGTTGGATATCAACGTCTTATACACGCGATCCGCCTTTTCGAGCCATGAGTTTATCGTCGCCACGGTTTTCTTACGATCCTCGTCGTTTTCTATAGGATCAACGGCGCAGCACGGTCGTCCCGTCAGGGTATAATCGAATTTGGCGTATTTACAAAAGCCACAAGCGTGGCAGAGGAACGGGTCCTTCTCGTCGTAATTGATAGCACGGCATTTGTGACACTGGAACACATTCTCGCCGCAGTTCGCGCAAACGCCTGGATTCGCTGGCACGCTCGCGGAGCACCTCGGGCACTGGAGAGTCTCCGATGATGCCTGTATATTTTCGTAAAAATCGGCGTACTCTATCATCAAGTTGCAAGCTACTATCGGCAACGGGAATTCCATCTTGACTTCCGTCTGACCCTGGGTTAACGATATCTTTTTGGCCTTGTGCCACAACGCCGGTTTGTTCTTCAGCTCGACAACCGCTTGGACCGAGCGATTGTTGTAGAAAACATTGATCGTTCGTACCATTTTCGTTCTCTTGAGATCACCGATACGCAATATTATTCGACTGATCGTGTGGCTCGAGATGAGCTTGACGATTTGCGTCGTCGTCGTGAATTTCGAGTCGACCTTGATCGACGACAATTTTATCGTGGCCAGCGGCACCTCGGGATTGTTGCACACAAGACACGGATCACTCTCCAGATAATAACCGTCCAGCTCGACGAATTGGGCTAGGTTCGCGTACAAATTTGCGTTCGGATGACGGGCCAACAGTTGATTCTGGGCGTGCAAGACCGCGACAGCTTGCTCCATGTACCCGTGCATTTTTTTACCCGTCTGGGGTGTCTTGAGCGAGAAATATCCGAGAAGATCGACAAACTGGGCGGCCTTGCGACCATAGACCGGGAGCAGCGGCCACAGGCGCCACAAGAGATCGAGCAGCGCTTCCTGATCGGTCGAATTACAATTTTTGTAGATAGCGAGAACCAGGGAATGAGCTTGCCAGCGTACATTCGTGTTGTTGGTCTCGAGCAGGAACGTTTTGATGAATTTCGTCAGGAGACTCGAGGACACTTGCTTCTGTATCTGCTCAACTAAGGTGACGCATTGAGCCTCCTCGAATTTGGCCTCGATGTCCGAGTCCTCGGATTTTTCGCGGTCTCTTCGTTCCTTCATGTTCGCAGAGGTCTTTGCGTCCTTGACCTTCGAGTCGGTTTTGCTCTTGGTGCTCGAGCATATGGCGCACTGAAGCAGCTGGAGAACGGTTGGGCTGACGCCCTCGTCGAGGAGCGTCGAGATCGTGAACAAATACGACAGCACAGTGTGTTGCTTCAAACAAAACCGTTGCCAATTACCGGTCCGAGATGTCGCAACCTCGACGCAACATTTCAAGTGCTCGATAAGCTCGACCAGGGAATCGTACGGTAAATTGATGGCGTGATGGAGCGACTCCAGGGGATCGTAGCCGCCGGTATTGCAACATTTCTCAACAGATTGTACGTGTGACTCGAGAGCGTGGAGATCTCGCAGCTGACGATACTTTTCGCGATTACCGCAGATGAATTGAAGAAGCTTACGAACTTGCCGTCTGACGAACGGCGTCTGATAGAGCATCATGTACTCGCACAGATAAAAGTGCCAAGCGTGCTGATCGAAGGACGCTTGTATCGTGCTGTTTTCCGCGTACTTGTGGACCTGGTAAGTGAACCTCAAAGCCATTTCCGTGAGCAATTGCGGATACGACTCGAACACGTCACTCGCGTGTCCTTTGACGTACTGCCGGAGGAAAAACGGCGACATGTCCGGTGGCGAGGTGGCAGGATGTTCTTTCAACAGCTCGCCGCCTATGACGGTACTAGTTTCCTCGCTCGACGTCGTTTTCCAATATCCCAGAAGCGCCTTCAGCAGCGTCAAACAATACTCGATCACCCCGGCTTTGCTCAATATTCCGGCTGTCGTTTGCGATACAAAATTTGGGTTGTCCGCCGGTGTCTTGGTGTTGTACTTCGAGCGAGACATGAGCACGCTCAGAAGACGCATTATCACCAGGTGAACCTCTCGCTTGTTCGTACGCTTGCAGATGTCGTTCGTGTCCGGTTTATCCATCTGTAACTCTTTCACCAATATATTCAGCAAACGCTCGACACAGGCCCGATCTCTCTCCTCCTGGCCGTCCAAATCCGAAGTCAGCATCAAGACCACTTGCATGAAAGGTATCGACAGCACTCCCGAGACGTTTGTCAAATTTGGTATGAACTGCATCAGCCGCTCGAGCAACAAGAGACGCACGGTGTGAAGCTTCGTCGTCGTCTCGGCGATTGGCTCGTTGTTCTCCTGCTCAGGACACTGCTCCTGCTCCGTACACTCGTCCTGCTCTGTCACCTGAAATTACGAAAATTCCACAAAATTCAACATCGGCCTTCTTCCTTTATGTTCCAGATCAGAAAAAAAAACAAATGTTCATGTAAAACGTGACTTGGTACTATCGATAATGCGAAAAAAATGTGCACGTACTACAAAACACGAGAGAACGTTTGTACTCACGGTGAAAGTTGTTCGAGCACCAAGCGAACTTGTCTCGGATCTCGGGGGCTGGACTGCTCTACTCGTGCTAGCCTGAGGCATCGAATCCTGAGCCCCATTGTCATCGTAAGCCGAGCTTCTTCCGGATATATTATGCTCACCGGTTATACTGTCGACCGCGCTACCTCCACTATCGCTTCCACTGCTCTCGCTACCTTTGCTACCACCACTACCGCCCTGACGAAAACGAAACGACATCAAAAGCGTTACTACGGGAATGTACAGACGCGCGAGTGAAAAGCTCGACTCGTGCAATACGGATGCAATAATTAAAAAAAAAAAAAAAAAGAGCTTCAAACAGCGAGACCCTTACTTGCTCAGCGGGCGATGTCCTCAAAGTGCTTCCGTCGGTCGCCGCGGTCGATCCTTCGTCGTCCGAACCTCCAGCCGACGCCGTCGTGTCCGAATAATGGCCAGCGCTTTCTTGAACCTGAATAAAAAAAAAACAACAGTTGACGTAACGCTCTTTCAAGGTCACTTTTATCTTCTTCACGATTTTACTCAACGCACCGGAACTCTGATGCTCGATACACGTGGAATTCTTCCCTGATAATGAAGCAAGGGTCCAGCGGACGCGGAGAGATTTCTCAGACCCTGGAGATTCGCCAATCCTTGCTGAATTCCCTGCTGAAGAGCTTGCAGATCAGCATCGCTCTCGTGATCCTGAAGGCTCAAGGCTATCGCGAGCTCGACCATTGCCTCGTCGTCGGCGTCAGGCGGCAGATCCAGCAGCTGTGGCGCTACCTCGGGACGCAACAATACCTCGAGGGGATGCTGAACACGAGCCGCTGCGCCCGCTTGATTACCATCGCCCAGCAACACCATCGGCTCAACCGCGTCCACGTCGAATTGCTGCTGATTTTCCGGCTCTCCGCGTGGCTCTTGCGGCGCCGGTGTCGACAATACCTCCAGCTTCTCTTCCACTTCCTCCGTCATGCCTGCGTAATGAATTTTATTAGTTAAAAATGATGAGAAAAAAAATTCACGGTGGCATTCATGACCTTCAAAAATTATAATTTTAAGATTCATTAAAATTTTTAGGCTGAAATATTGATAAAAAAATTGACCTCGAAATGACGATTTTTAAGGTCAAAGATGCTTCCAAGAACTCTCACACTATTTTTGCCATATTCAACACAAAATTTTTCCTAAAAAAACATCAAATACTATCTATTTTCTAGTTGATATATCGACTACTGGCTTAAAAGATTAAAATATATTTTTTCGATGAAAAAGATCACTCACCGGGTGTACTGCAAGGTGGAGGACTCGGTATGTAGACCCTCCTGCGCTTGAATCGTGGTCGCAGTACTCGAATAATAGCCTGTTTAGCGCTGAAGCTGACGGCCGTGTCGGACGAGAGAAGAAGCTGAAGATACAATTTCGCCGCGAGCACTGTATTGTTTTCAACGTCGCAGGCTGTAAAAGCGTGAATGATCTCGACCATTGCATGAATCGTAGCTTCGGTGTGTGTCAATCCTGGCACCACGACTGGTGCCAGGGCCATGTTCTTCGGATATGCCAGGTGCAGCGACCACAAGACTTCCATCAATTGCAGAACCAAGTGATCGCTTGTGTCCTCATTGGGGCGTTGGCTGGCACTGATACGATCTTTCTCGAACACCGGAACTGTTGATAAAAAAAAAATATACAAAAATTGATCGTTATTTCCGCCGAATTATTAATTTTTCAAATCGAAGAGATCGTCGATATGTAAAAGTAAAATTTTCAAGCGTACTCGAATGATCTGGGGCTTGAAGGCTAATCATTTTTTGTCATTATGACCTTTAGATACTTACTGCTGCTCTCGTCGACGGGTTTCGTCGTGTGTTGCTCCGCGAATTTCGCAAGATTGTGCGGACGAACAATGGCGATGCTTCGTACAATGAGAACGAGGCGATAAAAGTTCTCGGCGTCAATATCCCTCGGATCGCTGAGCTCTCTCATGGCTTTCAGCGAGTCGAGCACGTGAGAAAGTAGAACTTGATCCTACAAATTGGCGATTAGAGAGAGAGATCGATAAAAATCAGCAATATATTCCAAATGTAAATTAAAATTGTGAAAATCGCACGAAAATCATTTTAATTTACCTTGTGACAGTGATAGGAGACTTTCGAGCTGTGCAGTGCAGCTAAAAGTGCAGTCGTATGCATCTGAACCGAGGGCGGTGTAGGAAGCGTCAATATACCGGACGCAACTTCGATCGCGGTGTTTCTCAGGGCGATTTTACTCTCGTCGTTCGACGACAGGGTAAACGACGATTCCAGGACTTCGAGGATACTCGATACCATCCTGGAAGAAGAGAGCAAGAATAATCGTTAACGAAAGCGCAAAATATTCTCCTCGTTGTAAAATACGTGAAAGATAAATACTCGGAATACTGACAGGGTAATTACTACACGTGTTTCGATTCATGCCTTTTTTTCTATCTAAATCGCAAGAAAACACTTTGACGGCTATTCTCGATCCTTTTTATTATTTTTTTTTTTTGAGAACACACATAATCGGATAAAGAGAAAAAAGATCGTAGGGGTCGCGATAAACATTCACCATCTTACCTCTCAATATTGACACAATCCTTCGTTGGTCTGATGCATTAACGGATACAAGTAAATTTATATATCGACTCTCGAGCGTACGAAAAATTATGTACGAGATGATTAACACTGAGTGATAGATATTTATAATCGGGGGGAGAAAGAGGGGGGGCGAAAAAAACATGAAGAAGAATTGAGGCTGAGATTTTTTTTTCATTTTTCTTCTTTTTAAATAGAAATATGAATCAAAAATGTTATTTTATTGCTCAGGATCAATGATACTTACTTGTCGATTGATGTCAGCGGTGCCGGGGATACCAGAGCATTTTCGTTTTCGTTATTCGTCGACGCGCCGGCTGCGGCGGGGGCAGGTGTCGATTGACCAGCGGCTATTTCTTCGGGTTCTTCCGGCCAGCCAAACGAATCTTTTGTCTTTCCATAACTACGATAAAATTATTTTTTTCATATTTAATAAAAACGATGATAATTTTGCATTATTTTTATACTTTGCTTCTAAAAATAAAACAAAACTCACACTTTGATTGAATCGACCATAATAACACCCTCGGGATCTTGCGAGAGCCCAAAGCTTATCGTGAGTTTTTTGTCGGCCTGAAGACTTTCTTCCCTCGTCAATGGGATGTCGAACCATCGGCTGCGGGTCAGAGTTGTCCTGATACTTCTTCCGAACACCTGTGGATTGGGGTGTAAAATTAGAATTTTTTTTTTATTTAGACAAAAAAGATTTTTTTCACTGATGACAAACTGATATTAAAAAAAACTCACTTCAACGTATAGGGGCGCTCGCTGAACGTCTTGAGTTCCGAGCTGAACTCTAACACCGGTCATAACGAAGTCAGGATCGTTGTTAATAACGTCGACACTGAAGCCAATGGCTTTAGTCGAGACGACGTACATTCCAGTGGTGTTCAATCGATGTTTGATTTGTGCGACATTGTAAACCTGAAGTAGGTCATTGCCGCCGTATTCGATGTCGTTCATGACTTGGCAGTGCTCGAAGAAGTCGATTGGAAAGACGACGGAGCCCGTGGGTTTACCGGTCTTGGCAGCTTTCTTCTTTCTCGTTTGTTTAATCCCGGTAATGGCGCCAATTGGTTGAACATTTGACGACATCCAGAATCCGGTTTGTTCCATCGCCGCCATATAAATCCTGAGACTGCCGTCCTCGCAGAGTAATATCAGGGTGGTACGATGTTCAGCGTTTGAGCTCGGATGCCTTATGGCAACCATGTCCATTATTTTGGCTTTCGGTACGACCTTGATCTCCTGAATGAGCACCACGTCCGGTTTGATCATGAGTATTACGGGGTTGTTGCTGGTTTGCAGGACCGAGCACACCAAGCCCGGATGATTGGCCACTTCGCTCCACTGGCACAACGGCTGCGGTTGATTGTTGTTCGACTTATTGCCGTTTGATTTGTTGCTGGCGAGATTGATCATGAAGACCGTGGTTATTTCGGTGTTCATATGTTTCAACGGCGCTATGAAACTCTTGCCGCAGGCGTAGCTAAAGAACAACAGTTGTAGAGCGTGCGAGTAGTATATGGAGACTCCGCCACCGCCGACTTGACCAGTGTCCTTGATCTCCGGATGGAAAACGTCTTGGGTCGTAGTCACGTAGAAGGCCCCATGTTTGGCCAGACTCGCCTCGTCCATGGCTTGACGATAGATGTTGCCGGTCGACGACATAAGCAGAAGATGGAAAACCCCGTCCTCGGCGTGAACGAAGGTACAATCGCGTATTTTACCGATAGCGATTAGGAAGTAGTACTGTGGGCTCAGAGCGTCTTTGGCAAGGTCGTAGATTTTAACGAAATCGGCTGTTACGAGAGCCAGCTGAGTCTGCGAGCCGGGCAGCCACATGGCCTTGATTATGAAATTTCCAGGCTCGCGCTGCGGATGAAGTACCAGGTGATCCGAGACAGTGCCCGAGCTGTTGAACGTTAACACGTGACAATCTTTGAGTCCGCAAACAGCCAAGAAATCCTCGTTCCAAGGATTGCCCGTTATCGAGAGTACGGTGAATGGTATCGGGGCCGATGCCAATCTCGTCAGAGTCAATTTACGCTTCGACGAGTCGGCCTGTTTGAGCAGAGCGCTCAATTGTAATACAGTTATTTTTCCTTTTTCATGGGAGACCGCGAGATGCTGACGTTTTCCATGGGGCGAGGATAAGCAGCACATTGCGACCCGGCGTATCATGTGAGCCGACAACAATTGTCTTATAGTTTGTCCCTGATCGCCGGAATAATTCATACGCACGTTCTCGAAAGCGCCTTCCTGTGAGCCCAAAGTCGAGAGCATCAGTTGATCCGTGTGCTCGAATTTTTTATCGACGATGTGCAACTGCCGCAAGGCAATTTGTGCCCGGGTGTGGCAACCAACGGGGGAATTTTTCTGACATGATATGTTGATGGCGGGCACGAGGGTTTTCGTCAGTTGAACGAGGGACGTCACAAGGCCGCTTGACCACAGCTGCGCCAGTACCCAGTCCCTCGAGCTGTTGAGCTGCTTGGCGAGCGCGGCTTGTTTCTGCTTATCACGCCCGGATCGTTCGAGGAGAAGCTTGTCGTGGAAGTGAACGGGGCTCGACGTCCGCCGCCTCAGTCTGCTCGTGATTGGGGTCGATGACTCGGCATTGGCCGAAGCGGCACCGCCGTAACTCTGCGAATTTTGGTGTTCCGTTATCTGGGGACTTCGCTTGGTGAGGGCCTGACACGAGGCGTCCTCGGTGGATCCACAGTCGCAGAAGAAATTTCCGTACTTCGCGTAAGTGACGTCGTGTCCCCGATGACAAACACGAGCGCATACGGTGCACACACCGGCACCGTCGACCATGTTGCACGTGTGGCAGTGATACCAATGCTGATTCCTGAATTCCTTCTGGGTTATCGTGAACGTGCAGAGCTTATTACTGAGGCTGTCCTCGTCGGAGTCTTCAGCGGCGCTGTCGTCCTCGTCATGAGCGAGCTCGTCGATCCAGTCGCTGTCGTTGAGGTCGTTCACCGGCGTGGCGCCCTCCCAGGGTGGACTCGTGGCGCGATCCTGTATCAGCTGTACCTGCTGCGGACATACGGCTGTTACGATATCAGCGATGTAATTCAGCACGCAGCATCCGGCCTCTACGTAAGCAAACGATTTTTCGAAAAGTTGGGTGTCTTTGGCGACGAGCTGCTGCTTGCACATTTCCACCCAATCGGTGGCGGCTTTGAAGAGCTCGATGTGACCCTTGTCGCTCCCGGCGTCAGCCAGCGTCGACATGACGCTCATCAACTCGGGAAACCCGGCAGCTTCGACGCTCGGCGACAGGATGTAATATCCGAGCGGCACCAGGGCCTGCAGAATCGTCACAGAGACTTCCTCCCCGATGTTGCTGCTCGGTTTTACGATATAATTTGTCAGCGCCTTCAACAGCTGGTTATTCTCTTGCATTGATTGTTGCTGCTGCTGCTGCTGTTGCTGATCGGCGTCGTTCGGACTCGAGGCTTGATTGCTACTGCCCGAATTGAGCAAAAGAGTTTGCCACTGGCCCTGCGTGTCGCTAGTAGCCGGCAGACTGCTGTTGGAATCGTCGACCTTTTGCGCCTCCTCGGAAGAGCTGCCAGGCACGGCGGTGCCGGCGGTCGTCACCACGGTCGGCGTCGACTGCGCATTAGTCGGCGAGACGCTCGTCGAGGCGTTTCCAGCTCCGAGGACGACGTGACGCAGCCAAAGTTGTAATTTTTCCTTCTCGACGTTGGCCAAATTCGAGACAGAACTGCAGAGACGATCGAGCGAGCCGTCGTTAGCTTTCTCCGCGGTTTTGAAGAGTTTGTTGAAGAAGTGTAATACGTGAGTGCTGAATTGCTGGGAGGCTTGCGGCGAGGCAATCGACAGAAGCACCGATATCAATGTGCGGCCCGTCGCCGGAGCGAAGAATTGATCGAGGGCCTTGCAGCCAACGGGCTTTTTTAATAATTGTTCCCAGTACTTGATGCACTGTTTGAGTATCTTTTCATCGACCGGAACGCTTATCGAGTCCTCGGCGCTCGTCGTGTAATCGACGATAACGTTGTACGTGTAGTGGAGAACCAGTGCGTGTTCACGCAGCTGGCGAGGTTCGCTCTCGGCATCGCCGATCAATTTGCTCAGAACTTTCGACGCTAATAGCTGAAGAAAATCCGTTCGAGCGTCCATCATAACGGGAATCAATATGTCCACGGTCTGAGCACGTATGTCGGAATTCTCCGGGGCCGTCGCGGGTGTAACGTACGCGTGGATAAAAGCCATAAGGGCAAAAAGAAGGTTCTTGAGCGAATGGTTTATCGAAAAGGAGCCGTATTCGGACAAAGACTTCGTGTGATAATTTATCACCGTGAGTATGTAACTCTCGCTCGGAATAATGTCGCTCGCGTGATAGCTCCAAGGCACGTGGCAGACTTTAATAGCGTTCCACTTGTCGAGAACGGACCGGACGCTGTTCGGCAAAAGCGTCACGATCGCCGATTCCATCGTCAGGCTAGCCCCGGCCACGCATATTATACCGTCCAACACGAGGTAATCCCGGAGCGTGTATTTCCCCGAGGACTCCGATGACTCGTGCATCTGGTAAAGGACGCTCGAGCGACAGGAGGCCAATATTGCCTCGGTCAGCGACAAAACGTGCGGCAAGATTTCAACTATCATCTTGTGATTGCTCGATGCTCGGCTCTCCGGCGACTGAGGACTCTTCGGGGGCCCGTCCATATTTTCCGTAAGACTCTTAGGTCCCTTCTCCGTGAACAATACGTGAAGCTTCGCTATAACAGACGCGAGGATGCAGAGAGAACTCAGCTTCGGCAACGTCGCCTTTGGCATTATCTTGTCGTTCGGATTGATATCCGGTTTCAATGTTTTTATACAATTTTTCGCTAAGGTCACGTCGTACTTGAGAGTATTGACCGTCGACGAGACCGTTTTTAACAGGTTCTCCGCGTACTGCGTGTACATTCCCTGCTTCACGAGACAATCCTTCATCCAACCGTTGAACGTCTTGTAAGCCGTTCGCGGACCCCATATCAACGAATGCAACAACATCGGGCCCGCTGGAATCTCCTCTCCAAGCGCCAATTTATCCATGTACGGCGTCGATGGTGGCAATATCAGCAGAAGCTTCCAACATACCAGGAAACAATATTGCATCGCGCATAAACCCGTGTACGTTATCTTGTCCTTGCCATCCGCCGTTGCCTTCCTCGGCATACTCGTCTGGTTGAGCACGTTCAATATGTCGATCAGAGCATCCACCAACAAAGGATATTTCAACTTGTCCGGTGTCCCCAAGATAAAATTACACGCGAGACCGTCCAGCTTCGGAGCATCCTGGTTGTTCAACTCCGTATCCATTAGATTATAAAAACGTGGATTCATCGAGAATTCGTCAGGTGGAACGAACTTTCGATAAGTGTCCTCGATGTTCTCCCACGGCACGTAAATCCTCGACGCCTGCTTGTTCCCGTCTTTCGCGTCGGCTACTATACTCGTTGCTGAGAGCAAATTCCATTGTACCTATTTTCAAAGTTACATTTTTTATTCAATTTTTTTTTGCCATTTAAGTTTTAACGAGATTCTGGATGGTTGAGACGACAACTAGTTTTAAAAAAAACTGAATAATAATTTATTTCAAAGAATTTTACAGTAGATATCGAATTTTTAATATTTCAGTAGATGTTATAAAAGTATTTAATAATAATTTAGATGAAATAAAGTGACTTTGATTATTATTTTTTCAATAATAAAACAATTTTCAAGAACTGCAGTCAATTATGGTTTTTTTTTAATTTGATAAAATGAT
>JABMBV010053951.1:0-13876 GCA_018906735.1 Mesochorus sp. PSUC_FEM 10030011
TATAAATATATGTATATATATGATGATGATAATCCGTAGTTGACGAAAGAATTATGAAAGATATTTATCGTTCGAGTCCCAAGGGTTTTTTTTTTAGAAATATCGTTTAGAAACGCTTTAAAATGTTATGAGATAAAATGTTTATTTTAAATTACAAAATTAGAAAAGAAGATTTTGAAATGAGTTTGACCAAACCCGAATATCGCAATATCGACGAACCGAATAATTTTCAATAGATCGTACGATCCACGTGACAAAATATAAAATTTCAAATATATTGAATTCAATTCAATATAAAAAGTATTACTATATATAAATATCTATGAAGAATGTTTCGATAAAATTCGATTTAGTTTCCCTCCAAATGGATTTTTCTCTGAGCCACGAATCCTTTCTTCCTCCTCAACTTCTTAATTTCGTCGAATCTCCTTCCTTCCCCCCTGGACACTCTTTCCCCAGAGAATCGCAAAGTTTTTTTTCCCCCAATACAAGTATATCGAACTTAACTCGGTTTTCCATCACATCCTCTCTCGCTCTGTCCTGTACTTTTTCGTTTTGTCGCGAGTTAACAACAGCGCGAGGTGCTAATACTTTATCTCAGAGATACGAACTTCGATATTGTATCGTTCGTGAGGGAAAAAAGAAAAGGGAGAAAAATATTTGAGCAGGAGATAAAGGAGCCTGGATATTTTTGAGCGTTTTCTCAACTTTCGGCTTAGGAAAGAACTTTTTCGTTATTTCTCCTTATTGTATTTTTATCATTTTCTCAGAAAAGATTGAAAAAAAATATATATAAATATAAGCGTTTATCGAAGAAGATAAAAAAAAAAAACGAAGAGAAACAAAATTTAAAAAAATATTGGTTGCAACGCTAACAAACTTATACAAATCAAAACGATATAGGATATAGAATATAATCGAGTAAATATACATTCGATGTAATTAAATCGTCTCTCCGCAATCGCCGTTAACGAGTTTTGCGTCGAGCTACCGCGGTGAAGGACGATCGATTATGTAGTTCGTGAACGAGTAATTTGTTATTGAATTTAAAGAATTGACAATCATTTGTCCACTCCTTTTTTTTTTTTCTTTAATGGATAATACAAATATAAAAAGAAGAAAATTGTATAGGGAAATGCGCGAATGGAGATGATAAAGAGAAGTTAATTTTCCTAATAACACGTGTGTTTGCAATCGACATAATATTTTTATGAAGAAAAATTTACACAAAGAAATGCTTTTAATAAATTTTTCATTTGTTGATGCACTTTGGACACATAATATTTACTTTCAATTAATAAAAAAAAACATAAAAAATAAACATAGTAATTAGTCAATTGATCACTTACTGATCTTTATTTTTTTTTTGTAAAGAATATGGCAAATATTCGAGAAAAATGTCTTTCTGTTATCTGCTGCCACAAATTGATTATTAAAATTCAAAATAATCAATACGTAAAAAAAAAAAGAAAAAAAAAATTGGAATAGAAGAAAATGTGCGAATGGAGATGATAAAGAAAAGTTAATTTCGCTAATGACACGTGTGCTGCAATCGACATAATATTTTTATAGAAAAATATTGATAAAGAAAAACTTGTAGTTTGTTGATGCGCATCGGTTACACATTTTTTTTTTTTTTTTTCAATTAAGAAAAAAAGCACAAACAAATAAACAAACAAGAAGAATTTGATTGAAAAGTGAATTGGCACGTTTTGTGATTGGAATATATGGTCGCGAGGAATATATGAATACGTGGTAGAGATAAGGGTGCCGATATCGATGAACGTGGATCGACAGTTTTCAGATATTTTTCAAATTAACTGTCGACGCATTTCAATCATCTGTCTCATATAACTGAGATACGAGATGATTTTCCAAAGACAATGTTTCCGAATGACCTAATTGAAAAAAAAAAAAATTGATTTAGGACATTTTATGCTTGTATTTATAGTTGTCGTGATATTACGACGTTTCTTAACTGATATGTTTCTCCTCGATTGCACAGATCTCAATATATACACCATACCACGGCAGCATCGTCAAAAGCTTGAGAATAAACACTCATCGATTGCTCGTTTTGGTTCCTCTGTGCATTACTCGGACATCTTTGGAACATTTGAATCTCGAATGAGTGTTGAATGAGCTGGAAAAAAATCTTTAGGATTGTAACTGGAGGAAAAAAAAGACGAGGCAGCCAAAGCTTGAGAGTAAATACTGGACCAATGGCTCTCCAAACAGCATCCCTTTGTCGTTATAGTAACGAGGATTAAAAAGTATACGGAGCCCAATCGATCGTAAAGGCATTTCTCAAAGCTCGATTTATCTCCGCAGACTTTCATCTCCATTGTATCGAAATATTTATGCCGAAGATGTCGATAAAGCAAAGTTGAAACGATGAATCGAGAATCGACAACGATCTCCAGCGGAAATCATTTTTTTTTTCGATTGAAATGATCCAAGCTGTAATGAAGATCGCGACCAAATTAAATAAAATATTTTTGACGATAAATAACGAGCCTAAAAAAGATATAAAAGACGTGAAGATCTGGAAAAATTCGTCGACGTTGTCACGGCTATCGGTCAATGTCAACGATGTCTTCAACACCACGGAGTCGCGTGATTGTTTCATAAAATAATAATTTGTTAATAATCCGACGAGTTTTTTGTCGGGTCACCTCGTTATCGTGAGTGCCTATAAGTCTCTGGTGAAAGTTTCATTTTTCTGGCAGTGATTCATACAATAATCCCAACGAGTTTGTCGACTATCACACTTATCATCGGTTTTTGTGTCTTATTTTTCGTTTCCTTTTTCATTCGACATTCAAAAATATTGATGATGATGATGAAGCTAACGGTAAATATGGAGAAAGTCAAGTCACATTTGAGAGAGTGTTGAAAAACCAAAAATAAACAAATAAACGCTCACACGTTAAATTTTAAATTTCATTTTTTGGGGCACATAAAAAACTTGCCTTTTGGAATAATCCGTGGCGTAAGGTCGAGAAAAATAGAGCGTATATAGAAAAAAAAAAATATATATATATACGCTCGTATGATTCGTCGTACCATTGCGACCAAATGAGGAGCGACAGCGAGAGAGAAAGGGAGAGAAAGCCATTGAGAGAGACAGATGGGAAAATAAAAATGAGGAAAAGAAAAATGAGTAGATAAGGAGAAAATTTAGGAGAATGCTGATCGTTCGATCGACCATCTAGAGATGGAAGTTTCGAGCACCGATTTCACCACCAATTACCTCAATTACACGGTATCCGGTAGCGGCGATTTGCAACTGGGCAATGATTCGTCGTCGGCGTACACGAGCCCGGAGCTCAACTTGCCGTACGCGTTTTGCGAAGTTATCGTTGCCATTTGCGCGGTCATTGGCAACGGCCTCGTCATCCTAGTATTCAGCCAAGATCGTAAACTCCGACGTCGCACCAATTACTACATAATATCGTTGGCAACGGCCGATCTTTTGGTCGGCCTTTTCGCGATACCGTTCGCGATACTCGCTAGCATTGGACTGCCGACCAATCTTTACGCGTGTCTATTCACCGTATCCGTGCTGGTCGTCCTATGTACCATCAGCATCTTTTGCCTCGTCGCAGTTTCGATCGATCGTTATTGGGCCATTCTTCATCCGATGGGATATTCCCGAAATGTACGCACCAAAACGGCTATAAGTGAGACCTTTTTTTATTCATTCTAAATTATATTAATCATTTTATATCGATAAAACTTTTTTTTTCTATTTTTTTTTTTTTCGAGAAATTCATTCACGTGCTGTATATCATTTTGAATGCCTGTGATGATAAGAATTCAAAATATCTTCTTTCTCTTTTTTCATAATAGCCAACTTTACTCCCCGACCGCGAGTACAAAATTTTTCTTTTTTCCTCCATACACATCCCACCCCCTTCCTTCCAACTCCCGCGCCTACTTTTTTTTTATTACCCACTATTTTCTTGTTCCCAGCCCTTATCCTTGGCACGTTTTTCACAACAGGCGTGTATCCGCTCGGTAAAAAATATCCTCGAGTCCGTATATGCGTATATAGTATATTTATTTTTAGGTCATGTGTATATACCGTTGCAAGCCCATTTAAGGGTCACTTTCATTTTTTGGGGATTGTTGACATTTATGCCTGCTCTAGAATCAATCATTATGACAAAATCAACGTCTCATTATTATTATTATTTTTTCCTTATTAGTATTTTTTTGAATTATTTTATATTTATTTTTTTTTCTTTCGAATTATTTTATTTTTATTATTTTTTTGAATTCATTTATTTTAATTATTTTTTCGATTAATTTTATTTTTATCATTTTTTCGATTTATTTTATTTTTATTTTATTTTTTCGAATTATTTTATTTAAAAAATGGAACAGTTATCATTGTAGGATCAGTGTGAATGTAAGAAGACTATTTTTCGTCACGTCTATGACAAACGTGTCTTCTTCATTCCTTTCTTCCTCCTCTTCTTTGCAATTCATATACCGACAATAATCCATCTAGCTAGCAAATGAAATTAATCGCGACAGTAGAGATGAGTAAAAATTCGCTATTGTATTCATCGTAATAATATAATATATGATATACTCGCTAATTGTTTTATACACGCGGTTCACATTTTCATAATGATCCTGGTCGTTATTAAACTCACCGTGGGTTGATCGTCTCGCGGTACAATATTCCCTCCCCCCTCCTCCTCCTCTTACTCTGTTTCCCTGTATACTACGAAAATGAGCAGATATAAAAACGTTTTCTTGCTCGACACAAATGTCGTTGAAAGTCATTAATTAATTCCCGCTCGCACGCACCTTTCCACGTTTTATCGATCGTCCGAGCTTTCATCCCCATCTGTTATCGTAGAAAACTTTGTTTTTCTTTCCACTTATTCATAAAGGCACTAATATCTCTTTTTTTTTTAAAAGAAAGTAGTGCAACTATCGCTATTATTAGATAATAATTTGAAAATGTGCATGAACATTGTCAATATATGTAAAAGTCGTTTGTGCAAAAATTAAGGACGTTGTATGCAAAACGTTGTTTTTGATAGAATGCTTTTAAATTTGCACCACACGAAGAGAGCAGTGAATATCTAACAGCTCTCAAAATTTTAGAAGGTTTCACCATGCAGGAGACGAAATATTCGTTTATAAAAATCACAATTTTCTGTAGTTTCTCATAAGAGCCCGTGTGTTATAAGTTCCAATTTTCAACATTAAATATTTCGATTTGCAGATGGTGAAACCTCGTAAAACTTAGCATACGTTTTGATGTAACATCGAAGAAGCTTTATTTAGTTTTCAAAAAAAAAATCCGCGAAATATTTTTGTGAAATTTTATTTAATATATAACAAATATGAAATTATGATAAAAAAACATTCACACAAATATTCAATTAATTATCCAGCAAACATTAATTTTGATGATTTTACGTATACCTTGTACGTACTATTATGATTTCAACTGAACGGTTTTCTTAATTGAACGCATATACAACACGAAATACGAGTAATATTCGCATGACATTAATGAAAAGCATTGCATCGCGCTGATGTAACGCGATAATGATCGATAGTTCGAAGTTATTTAGTGCGCGAGATTCTCGGTTTTCGATATCGCACCTTTCGACAAATGAAGGTCAAAAATTTTCGAAAAAAAAAAAAATGTTCAATCACTTTTATTATTAACGCGTCAGAACACTTTAATTAAAAGGATGCGGCGCGGACATGAAAAAAAAAATCGTTACATCAAGTGCACGAGATGTCCTATAGAACTGCGAATGCACATAGCAACTGTTATTGACGCAGTTGTTGCGACCACCAATTGACTCGAACGCATTTTATGCACACGTTATCCCGAAAGTGTCTTGCATATTTCGATACTTTGTTTTTTTTTTAATCGATATTATAGTAAAATGATTGTATAATTGAAATTTGAAAAATAACGTATTGTTGAAGGGATAATATGCGTGTGTTGGATCGCCGGTACGATCGTCGGCTTTTTGCCACTCTTCGGATGGAACGCTGGAAAAAAATCGGACGAGAAGTGCATGTTCGTCGAGGTAATGGACTACGATTACCTCGTCTTCCTGTACTTTGCCACCATTATATTTCCCGCTCTTCTCATAGGAGCGTTCTACGCTCACATATATCGAGTTGTTCTTAAACAGGTCAGTATTGTTTTTTTTTATGCATAATTAAGTCACCCCATAGCCATTGTTTTGCCCAAATTTCATAAATTTCTTTGTGATCGTTCGTCACATAAGATCGAGAGCGCATACACAAATTATGATTTTCAAAAATTGTAAAAATGAAAATTTCAAATTTTGTTTCTTTGAAAATTTTTACAGAAACATAACGAAGAAAACAAAAAATAATTATACTTTTTTATAGTTCGAATCGTATAAAAATTCATCGAAAACATCACTTACAGTTTTTCAAAAAAATTTCCATTTTCTTTTCAACTTTTCAATTTTTAATGTTCGTTAGATCCTGTCGCGGAATATTACGAACATTCCAAAAAAAACATTAGCCAAATCGGTTCAGCCATTCTCAAGTGGATGCGCTTATCAGCAAACAATTTTATTTTTTATACAAAAATATGTAGATAATAATAATAAAAAAAATAAACATGGCGTGATAAATAGATATTATTGATTGTATCGATGCATTATTTATGGGCGAAAAAAAATTCTGTTTGTACAAGGTGCGACAAATAGTGACGATGAATCCGGGTCGTCGTACCGATAATCAGACAACAGGCACGATGCTTCGATTGTTGGGGGCGGCGCAGAAGAGGGACGTAAAAGCGACCCAGAACCTCTCGAGGATCGTCGTGTTCTTTATAATCTGTTGGTTTCCCCTCTACACGATCAATTGCATCGAAGCGTTTTGTCCCGACTGCGAGATCAATCAAATAATACTCAATTCTTGTATAATACTTTCGCACTTAAATTCCGTTGGAAATCCACTTTTGTACGCTTATCACCTGAAGGACTTTCGGGCAGCGTTGCAAAATTTTATTTGTCGTATTTTGTTCCCGAATGCCGAGTCGTTGAAGAAAAAACAGCAGCCGAGCGTCATATCCGAGCATCGTGGATCGATAGCTGGATTGAACCAACAGCTGAGACAAAATTCTCGAAAGAATACCGGAAACTCGACCAGCAAGGAACCACCCGCAAGAACGAGCCTCTTGCGGCGCGCCACTGATAACGCCGCGGGACGAACAACGATCGATTGTAACAGCGCGCGATCGACGACCGATAATCCCGCCGGTATAACCCATTGGGAACCAACGAGCCCTTCCAGATCCACCCACAGCGATAAAAATGAATCCGATGATTTTTTAAACAATTGTCAAAGTGATAATGATACCTCTCAGTCGGATAAATCGTTGAAGTTCAACCTTTCCGATATCGAGATGTCGAAATCTTTCATTGATCAGGAAACCAATAAAGATCCTGTTTCGTGCAATGACGAAACGATATTCATAATCAAAGCCGATGTCAATAGGGCCTTGGAAATAGTGCCTGAGACTTGTAACGCCATTGACTCAAGTATTGATAACGAGGACGAGAGAAAAAATACTGATGACTAGTCATATTACTTAATTTTAATTATTACTAAATCTTGTCGGTTTAGATCCTTTAGCTCAAATTCATTTTTGCATTTTCGACGAGCCAAATTTCCAGTCGTTTCTTTTTTCGATATGCATACATTTTCGACTTTATTATAGCTCTCAATGGAACGAGACTTTATTTTTTAAGCTTAAGAAAATTTTGAAATAATCATACGAGCGTTGAAATTTAATGATTTTTAAATTTTTATGAAAAAGCCCGTACTCTGTGCGTTGAAATTATAATAATTTCGTACGAAATTTTAATTGTAATTAAATGAAATGTAACTTCATTTTAAATGAAACAAAAAAAACCCTCCTCTAATATCTTTGTATTACGCATATTTGTATATAGTTGTTGATATTGTTGTTGTTGTTGTTTTTTAAATAATTTAATTTTCTTAATTTTAACATACATTATTTCTCGACGATTTACGTTTTTACGGTTTTTTTTTTGTAAATTATTTTTTCTCGATATCTTTTTATTCTCATATGTTTCCTTTTTGTTCCTGTTCGTCTCTATCTGATAGAAAAAAAAATGTTGACGTGTCTCGATGCAAATAAATGAAAAATAAAAATTGACCAATTGATCAAGTTTTTGGGTTTTAATTGCCAACGCATAATTGTGTAAGCAATGCAATTTTTCAAATTATATATTTAGTTCCTCGTATTGCCACATTCAACAAGATGGCGCTGGCATCCAATGCGCCTGCGTCGTTCGTATCAACTGGAAGTTCACACGTGCTCCAGCCCCAGAATTCTCCACTTTGCTCCATACGATAAATAAACTTTCCCCATATTTTACATATTGTACATACAAAAAGTAATTGTTCGTGCAAAACGGTGTTTCTTATTTTTTAAACATTTTTCAAATACGTTTTATATGTTTGTTTGGTTCAATAAATAACAAATTGCGATAATTTGTTAGGTTTTGAGGTTATGTATTGTCGTGGTGATTGTTGAATCAACATTTGGAGTAAATAGTTGATTAATAATGTCCGAGAACGAAAACGAGGTCGTTCCTGATGAAAAAACCACCGAGGAAGTCACTTGGAAAGATTTGGTAAGAAAAATAACGTTTTATACCTTAGGTTAAGTTCAACCGGAGATTAATTGACTGGACTGTATCTGTAATATTTCTAATTGTTTATTTGATTTTTTTACTTATTTCCTTCTGTACATCTTTTGATTTTTACAATATTCCTTCCGTTTCCTCGTGTAGTAATAGCTCGACTTTTTTTTTTATTGTATCACATTTGCCGAGGGTGAAGACAAACTTCCTCCGATACCGCAAGGCATTTCCCATTTAAGGTTATCCTTTCATAAAATGATTATAAAGAAAAATTCTTGAAAACTAGCATGAACTTTCTTCAAAAGTATACTCAAGTATCTGTTAAATGTTAGGAAGTTTCACCATCTAGAAATCGAGAAATTTCTTGTTAAAAATCATAATTTTTCAAAATCGTCTATAAAATTCTATGTTAAAGTTACAATTTAAAACAACGAATATTTTGATTACCACATGGTAAAATTTTATTCAAATTTTTTATACATTGAACTACGATATTCGAGAAGATTCACTCAAATTTTGAAAGAAATTATCTTTCAAAAATTATATCTCATGATTTTACCTTTACTTTGTATATAAAAAAAACTACGGATTGTGACTGTACCAGAAAAACAAGGTGGATGTTGAACAATCGGGATTGCAGTGAAAGAAACACTGGAAATTAATTTTTCGTGGTATTCGCCAAGTCGGAGGTTCGAACCTGAATCCATGACGTGCAAACCTGAGCCTCTCTCTCTAGGACACTGCTTTCCTATTTTTTTTTTTCATTTACTACATTATTTATTTACTAAAAATCGTTATCGTCGATTACATAGATAGATTAATTTTTAGGGTGTTGTTGATTCCCTTTGCACTGCCTGCGAGGACTTAAAATGGAAAGCACCGACAAAAATTCAACGGGAGGCCATTCCCTTAGCTCTACAGGGTAAGATTTAATTGGATTGAAATTCATGGAATAAAACTGGAAAAATAAATATACAATCTTGAAATAAACGAATGAATTTAATTCAAATTTTTTTCGTTCGGTAGGAAAAGACGTGATCGGTCTTGCCGAAACTGGATCTGGAAAAACGGCAGCATTTGCAATTCCAATATTACAATCGCTGTTGGAAAATCCTCAAAGATACTTCGCTTTGATTCTCACGCCAACAAGAGAATTGGCTTTTCAAATATCGGAACAATTTGAAGCTCTAGGTATGCCAAAGAAAATTGTATTGTCAAAACTCCAATGGGAAGTCGTAAAGAAAAAAAAACACTCGCGAATTTTGAGTATAATTTCGAATAAATTGTCATATATTTGGAATGAAATATTTTTTTGGATTGAGGAATGGAGAAAATATTTTTTAATTAAAAAAAAAATATATTCGCGAATTTTGACCAGTTGACATAAATTGTGTAAAATAAAATACCCAAAAATCGTATAATTCAAATGAAAAATTTTAAACCTTGGAGCGAAGAATATTTCATTGGATAATAAATGTAGGATGTGATTGCAGGATCGAGTATAGGCGTGAAATGCGCCGTCATAGTCGGTGGCATGGACATGATGTCGCAGTCACTGATTCTGGCCAAGAAGCCTCATATTCTGATCGCCACTCCGGGACGGCTGGTCGATCATTTGGAGAACACGAAAGGTTTTAATCTTCGTTCTCTCAAATATCTCGTCATGGACGAGGCCGATCGTATTCTCAATATGGATTTTGAGATCGAGGTTGACAAAATATTGCGTGTCATACCACGTGAGAGAAGAACATTATTGTTCTCAGCGACAATGACGAAAAAAGTGCAAAAGCTACAACGTGCCTCCCTACAGAATCCTGTTAAAGTTGAAGTTTCAACGAAATATCAGACCGTTGATAAACTTCAGCAATATTATATTTTTATACCAACGAAATTTAAGGTCAGTCGTATCGTTTGCAAAAATGATTATTTTGTAAAACTTGTGGAATATTTCATTTTATATTTAATAATTTTCAGGATGTCTATCTTGTTCATATACTGAATGAATTGGCTGGCAATAGTTTTATGATTTTTTGTGGTACCTGCAACAATACCATGCGCACGGCTCTGCTTCTACGACACTTGGGTTTCATGGCAGTGCCTCTTCACGGTCAAATGTCGCAGAATAAGCGACTGGCGGCTCTGACCAAATTCAAAGCGAAGAATCGCTCGATTCTCATATCCACTGACGTTGCCAGCAGGTTCATATATTTTTCTTTCAGAATTTATCACATTTTCACAAATTTATAAACAATACATTTCAACCTTCCTTTTTTTAAAAACTTTTATTACCAGGGGTCTCGATATTCCACACGTCGACGTTGTCATCAATTTCGACATACCAACGCACAGCAAAGATTACATCCACAGAGTTGGAAGAACAGCCCGTGCCGGTAGATCAGGGCGTTCCATTACTTTTGTCACCCAGTACGATGTCGAGCTTTATCAAAGGATCGAACAGCTCATATCGAAACAATTGCCTCTTTACTCTACCGAGGAAGACGAAGTGATGTTGCTCCAGGAGCGAGTCTCCGAGGCACAACGAATGGTCAAAATGGTCAGTCCTAGTCGATAATGTATCCTTCAGTTATGAATGATTTTATAAAAAATTTGTCAATTTAATATGACGTTGTTTGATTATTTTTACAGGAAACCAAAGACATCGAGGACAGCAAAAAATCGGGAAAACGAAAGAAACGAGACAACGACGGGGACGACGACGACGATACCGAGCAATCTATGGGGGTGAGAAAACGTGTGAAAGGAGGAAAATTTAAGGGTAAAGGTAAAAGAGCCAGATAGAGAATCTTTTTGTTTTACACTACGCTGTACAGTTATAATAAAAAATGTTGCAAGACAATCGTTGCAAAATGGGGTAGGTCAGAATTAATGTTCAATCATCATCTTTTTATTCTCAAATATTATTTCTGTTTTTTTTTTTTTTATCATCGTCGTTGGGCGTACGCAGTCGTTGTCCTTGTTTCGTGGTATTCGTGATTAAAACACGGTTATTCTTTTAATCACGATTACTTGCGTTAGTACTTTCTATCCTACTTCGATAAAATGGATATTAATTACATTGTTAGTATTTTCATTTGTTTTTTTTTAACACACATTTATTCGAAAGTAATTAAAATGACATTTCGACAGAAGTTGACGTGCTCTTGTTTTTTTTTTTTTTTTTTTTCGTTTTGTTCGTACATCACTGTATCTCAGAAGTGCAGGGGAATGAGAAAGCGGAAGATTAGAATTCTTTTCCGTAGACGTTATACGCCTCGCTGCGAAAACGTAAAATTCTCAAACTAATATCGTTATTCTAACTTTCTTCATCAAATTTTGTTTTTTCCTTAATGTAGTATATATATACACGATGCTACATTCCCCCATTTATCTCGGAGGTTCTAAAAATTACGTGTTTAATTAACGGCTGTATACCGTGTAGTATGAAAATTCACATTATCGTCCAGGTTTCGAGAAATTGTTTTTTTTTTTCTTTGTTTTTATATCTTGTTAAGATTCTCGAAATCCGCTTTGATGATTTTGTAAGTATAATTAGGAGAAGAAAAAAAAATCATTTTGGCGTGAATCTGTATTGCTCCAAGCACTCTTCATTGTTCGCTTCTAAAGATAAAACACTCACGGTTCTAATACTAATTCGAATTTCTGCTATCTGCTAGGTGTAAATCATACACAACAACAAGGACAAGTAAGAGTTTCAATATGCTTCCTAAATACTCCCTGTTTTTGTCCTACAACGTTCTTTCTTTTTACGCGTTAAATTGCCAAAAAATATATATATATAATATATATATGCCAAATTAGATGTTATTACAATAAAAACTGGAAGATGTATGTACACGTTTTGACAATCTTTTGAAACACATAATTTTGTATATTCGAGATATTTCCAAGCTTTTGAGTGAATGAGTTTTACGGGGTGGGGGGAGGAGGGCCGTTGAACAAAAAAAAAATGAAATCTCAAACGAGACGAGTAGCGATGAAAAAGAGAGGTTGTGCTGCTTTAATTTTTTACATCTTTTTAACACGAAATTATTTCGATGATCTCTCTCTCTCTCTCTCTCTCTCTCTTTCTCTCTTTTCGTCGTGTCAAAGTTTCGAACGAATAACTCGATGGTGTTGACAAAACGGGGAAATCTGATGAAACGAATTGCTTGTTTCTTCACACATCAGAGAGTGCTCGTTTCGTTCGATCTATATCTGCTCACATTGTCTCGTATTTTCTTCCATCAGTCGTTTAAAATACTCCCTTGTTTTCTCTTTTTTTTTCATTTATTTTGCTTTTTTTTTTATATCTGAATTTCCGCAGTGTGCTCGGTGTGATGAAAAATTGAAACAACTTAGGTTTCCATTTAAATGAGAAATAAAATATATTCCATAATATTATTATTCACTATGTCTACACATTCTGTACAGTAATTCAATTCAAGGGTTTTATACCTTCAATATACTTTATACAAAAAGGCTACTTATAATCTAACATTAAGACATACCATAGCATGAGCGCGCGTCATCTTTGCCGCCTAACAACAAAGACGATTATTAGCGCAACATGTTTGTACTGGTATTACAGAGTCAGTCGCCAGCGAGTATAACTTCTTCCTCTTGTTATCACACACCGCACACTGCTTAGTGTGTTCCTGGTGCCTTTCGTATAATTATCATAGTTACACAGTTTACTGTCCCCTGTTTTTTTTTCTTCCTCAAGAAATCTTAATCCGTTTTCTTTTCTCCTTTTTTTTCCATTCACATTTTCATATTATCCTCTCTCTCTCTCTCTCTTTCCTTCTCTGATCGTTAACATCCCCGATGTTCGCCAATTGTTCATACACTATTACACTGTCATTGTTCCGTGTTTACTTTTTTTTTTCTCTCGTAGTTGTTGTTATCAGATTTACGTTGAATGTTACGATAAATGAAACGATTCGATTTGTTTCGCCCATTTCGGAGATCAAAGTTACGCTTGTTGGTAAAGCTTATTTCGATTTGAGATATCTTTATACAAATCCATCGTCTCATCCATCTTGTCATCGATCATCGCACTCGTATCATTCTTTCACGTTTTTCGCTTACGACTGTGAGTATATGTGTGTCTGCATGTGTCTCTCGCTGTGTTTTATTTTTATTATTTTTTTTATTTCTTTTTTTTTCTTTTCTTTCTTTAT
>JABMBV010054062.1:0-13873 GCA_018906735.1 Mesochorus sp. PSUC_FEM 10030011
ATTTTCATTTATTTTTATATCGTTTCAATGATACAAAAATAATCATTCGATTTTATTTCATAATATTTTTTATTAATTTTTTTTTCTTTTTTTTTTAAATTGATTTGTCAATATTTAAATAGTACTATAATAAATTGATTTTTTCTCGTATTATTCTGGAAAATATACTTTTTTCGTATAATATTTTTTTAAATTTATTATACCAAGGCATAGAAAAATAAAATATTTTGTTGATTAATTAATTTTTTTCTTTTATTTGTCAATATTTAAATGGCACAAAAATATTTTAATTATATTTCGTGATATTTTATAACATACACTTTTTTTTCATATGAATTTTCTAACATAAAAAATGGGTCTATTATTAATAAAAATGTCATTAATTAAATAAACCTCCGATGGAATTCGACCGCCAAAAGATTTAATTATCATTTGAATACAGTCGTCATTGTCTTTTTTTGTCATATTTTTTCTTGAAATTGTACGTTTGTATTTGTCCATTATCATCGAGCTCATAAATTACGTTGAAGTCGTGACTTTTATCATTCGTTATGTCCCTCAATCTTTTCTTTCTTTTTCACCGGCTGTCCATTAATCTTCGTCCATGAAGGACTTGAAAACTTTCAAGATGGCACACCAGAATAAAAGACAAATATACATATACATACAAAAGAAGATGGACTCTCCTTCGAGTGTAATTTTTTTTTCTCTCCTGACCGCCTCAGGCGACTCACGAGCTCGAGCCGGAGCTTGCACTCTCCAAGATCCTCGAGCACTACGGTGACTTCAAGGAAGGTTACACTGGCGAGTATACAATGAAAAACCGCGATCTCGTTCTCGATGCCCTCTCCGACAGCGGAACAGTGGCGCCTCTAATGATGGTCGCTGATCTTCACTCCCGTGCCAATCCAAAAAGTTACATGTACGTCTTCTCGCACCCAAAAGCCATGCAAGACTACTCAGGAGTGAGTCACTTTTATTTTCTATATACTGAGCTTTTTCGACCATTTTTTTTATTTTCTCGAATATTTTTATAGCTCATTGTACCTCTAAGGTTCTCAAAAGTCATGCCAACAATAGCTTGCCATTAAGAATGTAACTTGCATGGAACTAAAAATAAGTTTAAGTTTTGATTGTTTTTTTTTTCGTACAGAGATAATTGTCGTTGAAACTCTGGTTTCAGATTTTTATCACTTTTTCTACGTTGTCGAAGAGATAAATATTTGAATCATCATTTTTTTCTACTTCTCGCAAGATCGCTTGTTATTTATTTTTATATATAATGCTCAAGAAAGAAGCCATGAAATTTCGAAAATTTAAAAAAAATAATTTTTGAACTTTTAATAATTTTTAAATGTTTAATAAATTTTTAACTTTTAATAATTTTCAATGTTTTTAATTTTATTTTAAATAACGATATTTTATAAAATTCCATTTTTAATCCAATTAATTACCAAACAAAATTAAATAACAATGTAAGCGAGGATATATTTTTCACATTTTTCAAACCTCAATTTTTTTTGTTTTTGTATAAAAAATTTCTTTTTCACACTTATTATGCAGGTCAAGAATATAATTTATAGTCGCGATGTTTTTTTTTATATGCACGATGAGTGTAGAGAGACGTTCAGTATTTTATAAAAATTTTACCATCGAATATGAATTTGGTAAGAATAAAATCGATCATTCCACGTTAATTGTGCCCAGCGTCAACCCCAGCGAACAGTGCACGGGGAGGAGATTCCTTACATACTGGGCGTACCGCTCGACGGCGGTAGGTATCACTTGTTGAGCGATCGTTACAACATCAACGAGACTCTATTTTCGGAAGCGATGATGACCTGGTGGTGCAACTTCGCTCACACAGGGTGAGCTTTTTTCCATTATCAATTTGCCACGTCCACCCTCTCTCTCTCTCTCTCTTTCTTTTTCTCTCTCTCTCTCTCTTCTTCCCTCTCTTGTCTCTTTTAAAAATGTACCATATCCCAAACTTGAAGTTTAATTAGCCTTTTCGACTGAAGGAAATTTATCCCAGGAACGTAAAAACGTCTACGATAAAAACCACTTTGAATAAAAAAATAAAAAAATAAAAAAAAATGTAGTAACATCGCGACTAATATTATTTCCCTGGAAAGCTCCGGTGACGGAAAATTGCCCGGCGCAGAAAGTGACAGAATCCATTACGCTCGTATATACCGAAGGGAGAAGAACGGGGAGGGAGGGTTGAAGGGTGTGTGTCACAAATTTCGCGACGTTGTTCGTGTGTGTGTATATGTATGGGGGGGGGGGTCCTAAAGCCGCAAAGAGACCTCGCGCTATGGGGAAGAAAAAAAAACACGATTTTCAATTAACCCCCTCATTTGAATATTTATACACCCTTCGGTTCCGCGAGCAAGCAAAATGGGAAAGAGTCGTCACGGATCCCGAGAGAGGGGGGGGGAGAGGGGAGGGGGAGCGGACCAAACGCGGGCTCGCTCTTCCGTGAAATTCACCGTTCACCTGCATTAACATGCGAACGCGCGAGTCGTCCGGGCAAACGCGTGGGAAAATAATGCCGGGGGGGGGGAGGATCCTCTATACCCGAAGAAGATAATTGTCGGTGCGGGATTAACGTCCAATCGAAGATTATTATTCAACAATATTGCGATGTTTATCGTGTCTACCCATTGGTGAAAACAAAGCGATCAATTCAAATAAATATTTCATAAATATTTATAAAAAAGAAAGTATAATACATATTTTTTTTATAACAATACAATATACTTTTTTTCACTCGAATACTTTACACTGGAATATTCGTTTGAGGGATTTAATACCACTCCAGTTGGATTTTTTTAAATTAATTCTTACGAAAATGATACAAGTTTAAACAATTTTTTTATTTTTTCGGTAAAAAATTGCACTAAAATGGTCATATGAAAAAATTGTATTAATAAATAAAAAAAAACGGCTATGTACTTCTTTAGATAATGTGATCGTAAAGTTTCAATTCTGAATACGTCGAGCTGAAAAAAGATTTTCTCTTGGACTAATAACAGCATTTTTATAAAAAAAAATATAGAAATCAAAACTTTTGGAACATTTAACATTTTTTTTTTCGAAAAAATTGCCACAAGAAAACTTTCGAAAAAAATATATCTTCCAGTTCTACCAATGAAATATCATTAAATTATTTTTTTAATTTCATGACTCTTTCGAAAAGAAAACATAACCGAAATTCATAATAAACAAAAACAAATATTCCGTAACAAAAAAAATGAAACGAGTGAATAGAGCGATCGAGAAAAATGTGAAATACCGAATCTCGACACTCGTCCGGATGAAAAAAATCGAACGAAAAAAAACGAAATGTCAATTAAAAATAATGTGCGAATATTCGGATCGTTGGAAGTCCCGATCGAACCGTCGAATATTATCGGGCAATAAAAATTTGCATTTGGATAAATACGTCCAGAGCTTAAATCATTGTATGTACAGTGATTGTTGCGTTAGGGGGAGAGAATACGATTGTTGTATTAACGCATGAGCAAGCTTCAATATTTTAATTTGCCAGGTTAAAGCTCGAGCTTTTGACCATAGCTAGTTGCTTCGCCGGATTACATGTCCATACGTACGAATTATACGCAATGCGTCGTCCCGGCTATCTGGCTGCTGCTGAAGGGAAAAGAGGAGGGAAGAGAATGAGGGAGATAGGGAGGATGGGGAGGGGGAGAGATCCCCCCTTTCCCTGATATCGTGTGCGTATGTAATATGGACAAAGAGAAATTGGCCGACGATGCGAGAACGCGTCGGGCTCTTCATCATTTTCAAACAGTCGGGGACCGACACGGTGTTAAAATCGCCCCCCCCCCTCCCTCCGCCCGTTTACTTTTAATGCATCGGAAAACCGTTTTCGACGTTTTGTCATATATATCCAAGTGAAATCGACCAACGTAACCATTTGCATTTTATTCCATCGTTCGTTACCGGTATATGTACGTCTGTGCTTGTATATATATGAACCACAGTTAACAAATTCGTCTATGACGTGATTTATACAAGAAATTGAGCCGAAAACAATATCGCGGAAAATCGCTCACGGGATTTCGGCACGTTGAATTCTCAATATATACGTATATGTATGCATGTGTACATGTTATATATATTTTTTTTTATTTTTTTTCAAAGTGATACAAACGATATCTGTCCAGTGCGAATAACGTGAAACGAATAACTATTTATTTTGCCATCGAAATGAATAAACGTCCCTGTCAGCTATTCTCCCCCCACCCTCCCCCCGTGAACATACGCGAGATATATTTACACGTCGCGGGCTATTCTACGCGAAAGAGACAAGCTTCCAATTGATGCTCAAATAAAATGAAATATCCTTTGGGAACTGGGCCCGATCCGCCAACGATTCGTGGCGAAATATTTATTTTATTTAAGGGGCTATACTACCGGCATACACTGGAGAATTAACCTTTTTTTTGGAAATTATTTTCTCGAAAACTATTTAATAGATTATAAATAAATTTTGAGATTATATCATACATGTTTTAAGGTATAAGGAAAAAAATATATTCTAAAATCGATTGGTTGCTTTTTCCGATACGAAAAAATGCTTTCGTGTGATAGAAAAAAAAAAAAATGTTTTATTCAAAGCACAATTATCCAGGGGCGCCTTTCGCATCGTATAATTTCTGGGTCGTCGATCAATTATCCGAGTCATTTGAAATAACACACTCGCTAGATTATTCGCGATTCAGAGAATGTTTAATCTCATCAATATATTCGTTTCGGTTCTACAATTTTGTATCTTTTTCTTTTTTGTTTTTTTTTTGTTTTAATTTAAAGAAATCCAAATGCACCTCGTCGGTTGACATACATGACCAATGGTCCGGCAGAGTGGATGCAGTACGAGGTCGATTGGCCCGAGTACAGTCCTTGGAATCGAACTTATTTCAATCTCAGTGAGTCCAAAACGTTTTTGATGAGCTTCGGGCTCGTTATATCAAGGGTGGATATGAATTTTGTGTCTTTTCTTCAACGCAGCAATTCCACCGAACGTTGGTAGCAAATATCGAGCCGATAAGGTCGAATTTTGGAACAATGATCTGCCGAATCTCATAAGACATAGGCCGACTGGGCCTCGGCCCAGTATTTTGATTCATGCTGATAGTATGGGAAATTACTCGTCCGAAATCGCCCCGGCGTTTAAGCCTACAACAGCGACGACATCGACGAATGGCCAAGAGCCCCAAAACCCGTTTCGGTATCCAACCACGCCCGTGAGAAACGAGATCCTGACAAACGAGAGCAAGATTATTACGGACAATGGAACGATGCGAGGCTCTTCGGCGATCACGATGATCGTTGGCTTCGGGGTTGTATTCTTGCTGATAAACGCAACAGCCTTTTTCTATCTCTATCACAGACGTAACAATCTTAAGAGCAAAGAAAAAACACCGAGAAGACGGTCCAACAGCGAGAGAGACGATGACTCGAGGAAGAAGTCGAGAACATCTAGAATGGCCCAACAACAGCAGCAGCAACTAAGTCCCGATAACGCAGTTGAAATCGGTCAAAAGACCGACAGTAAGCCCGATATAAACGAGGTCATCAAGAACGACAAGGCCTACGATAATAACTCGAATTTTGGCAGAAGATCCAAACTCTCAAGACACAACTCCAGCTCCACAATCGATACTCACATCAAGGTTAAGGAATGGATTCAGCAGGAAATCGTTCACAGGTTAGATACAATTTCATTTTTTTAATTTTAATTAACATTTAATTAACATTTTTTCTGGTAAATGGCCCAGTTACTGACCATGTTCCAGATAATGACCACAACGGCATAATTTTGATTGCCATCAATACAGTTTAGGTTGAATATCAATGTAATTACCGCTTAATTAAAGAGCGTTTTTCATCTTTTTGTCTTATAATGATCAGTAACTGGGTCATTCACTTTAAGTTCTTTTTCGAGACTTCAACGCGTCTCGGAAAGTTAAAAAAATAGTAGAAGACATTGACATCATCCCAGCTTGAAAAATGTTCTTGATTTTTGGAATTTAATAATTGACGATTTTCTTGGTGAACAAAAATCATTGTTTATTTTCAAAGTCGTACAAATATACATTTTTACATAACAATTGAACGTAATTATTCAACTACAAATTAATTTTTGATCCTCTATGCTTGAAATGTTTGCTAAAACGATTCTTCATGTTGATTTTTATGAATTTTCATTGTGGCTTATAATACACGATCCCTTTAATATATTCCCACTGGTTTTTTTTCGTGAAAACGTACGTCATATCAGATTCTCAGCTATTTCCGAGCGGATGCATAAAAAGTTTTAAAGATTCGTAATCTCTGTTGAACCGAAGGAAAAAAAGTGTGTAAGAAAAATGTCAACGAGACGCGCGTCTCCTGATTTATTGACTCGGGTTGCTCGACTATGATTGAACGACGACATTCCGGATGTCTCGGAGCGTTCGGTTGACTCTCCTTATCTCGGTGCTCTTCGTATTAACGATTTTCTCGAGTGAAGACCTTGGCGCTCGCGCTTCTTCTTCAGCTGAGTCAAAGTGCTTTTGCTAATCCAATTAACTGTTGCCAGTTGGTCTCTCTTCGTATCACTGCGATGTGAAACGCGACCCGATCTTTCACTGTAACCCCCCCCCCTCTCCCCCCTCTCACTGTCTCAATTACTTTCGACCCCAATAATTCGCTCCGGAGACATCGAACACGATATCATTGCCTCTTGATCATAATTTTGCTGTTTGTTCTCTGGATTTCATTCGTCCGACTCGTAACTTGTTCCTCTCTTTCTCACAAATCTTTTCCATCTTCATCACTCTGGTGTACGTGGCAATTCACGTTGATTCTCTTCAAGGCAAATTTTTTCTCGAGAATTTTTATTCGAACAACTCATCTAGGAGTTTTCGACTTCTTCCTTCTCTTTCCCTTCGGATTTAATGAGCCGTCTGATTCCGAATGCTTTCATTTACTCCACATTTAATTGTTGCACCTATGGAACTTGATATTTCATAATTGTGTGTATGTGTGTGTGTGTGTGTGTGTGGATTTGTACTGGGTCAGTCCGGTATTACAGAAGCTAATGCTTTTCGCTCTCGCGCCCATATAGTCCACCACCAAGCCCGCGCTCTCCCCCATTTAAATAATACATCCTCGCTTCCTCCGACGGTATAATGGAATGAAATGCTAAACCTGCCGTTGACGATAATTAGCCGCAATAACGAGTCTCGTTGTAACTAATAGCATCATTATAATGCGGCAATGATCGTACACTTTATGCTCTCGAACTGTACTGGATCTGGTTTACATCGGTTGCTTATATATATATGTATACACTCGCACACATAGAACATTCAAGGCCAACTTTATCAGATAACACTCCCCATCCAGGTCATAATTGCAGAGGCTTTTCTATTTCTATTATTTCATATCTTGATTCATTAAATTTTTTTATTCATTGTAACAGTCAAGAAAAAATTAAAAAATACCGTTTCATTTTATTCTGTAATGTCGAAAAAAATTACATATAAAATAAAATAAAATAATCTTTTAAACAACTAAAAAATATGATATTATATCAATTGTATTGCTGAAAGAATTAATTTTCAAAATAAAAGTTTACTAAAATTATGATTCGTGTAGAAATTTTATAAGTTATATGTTGAAATTTACGTCTAAAATGTGACAGAATTGTTATGTTTATAAAATTTAAAGTGTTCAAGAATAAAAACTAGAAAATAAATTATGAAATTGAAATTAAAAACAGTTTTTTGGACCAAATAAATTCTTTGAATTATGACTCGGATTTGAATTTCCGAGGTGGATCATTTATTGGCAATTTGACCTGAAATGTCCTGTACATGATTATCCACATCCGAGGGTTGGCCCTCGCAGCTGGGTTTCACGCTAACGATTCCCGATTCGTAGTCCCCGAGATCTCGGTGGTTATCGTTGCGATATTACCGGGATACTCGCACGCAATATACACACTCGCGACGTTCGCGATGAATGCAGCTATGAATGAGCTTGTTCCCGATTTTAACGACTACCCGTATAATAAACCGAAGCCTCGGGCGAGATTTCATGACTCGCATTTCGCAAATAATGTGTGTAGTAACCCCCTTAATCATGAAGAACTTCACGATGAGCTCGTGAATACCGTACCGTACTCATTGTTGTATATCTTTGGATTTCTAATGGGGGAGAACAGATGTTCACCGAGATTTCTGCGAAAGACGCGGGAGACTTTGCAGAAAGAGCATCAGGAAAGATTGACGAAGCAACAGCAGATCGAAGAGGATGAAGAGAGAAGGCGATATGAGGAGGAAAAGATGAGAGACGAGAAAGCCAATCCGATTTACGATCATAATCCGGCGATGATTGTTCGTCCTGGAAAAAAATCGAAACCCCCGACAGTCTCGGTGGGCGTTGACGCCACTCCAGCAACGAGAACGGAATCCATATTGAATCAGGTTCCGATTGAGCTCGTGAAGAACATGGAGATGATCAACGATCTTGACAATTACGAGATGGATAAGACGCTCGTGAAGCCTCAGGTGGTCGTAATCGAGCATCATCATTCCCGAAGCGATCCATTGCCGATGGAAAACGTCTTTAAGTGCGTCAAGCCGAATTTCTCAACGACAAGGATCTACGAGTCTGATTCGGGTAGTGCGAGTAGCTTGTACGCGAAAATAAATCCTAAAGCAAAGACGCGTTTGCGACCTGGGCAAACGCCCGATGGAAGCAACGCCGATGAAAATCGTATTCTCGAGACACCTGACGAGGTTATTTACGGCACGAACATGGGAAAGCTGACGACGTTCGGCTCGAACGAACAAACGGTGGACGTTAATGTAACCTGTCGGGAACCGACGGTTGACAGACAAGTTATTAGCCCGGAGGAAGCTCTAAAGACGATTAAGCGCCGAAATTATCCGAAAGTTCTGCCGGACATCGAGAAGAGACGATCTTTGCCCGCGCCGAATTGCCTCTTTGTTCCAAAACTCTACGGTACCCTGTCCAAAGATCATCGGCACGGGCCTGGAGTCTCAGCCGGTCAGCCACCTCCGCCACCCCCGAGAATTTTCGGCACATCCAAGAGTCTCGATTTAGCCGAAGAAGTCGAAGAACAAATAACGACGAATCTTCACGTTGGCCCGTTGCTCAAGAGACAGGACTCCGGTAACATCGGCAACGGCTCTGACCCGAACATCATCGATTCACTCGAGAGAGTGGCCATCGATGCTCAAGAAGTTTTGTCCAATCATCGTATCGAGTATCCCGAAAATCTTGGCTCGGGTGGAATCGCCCCGAATCCCAAGTGTCCTCTCCACGGCTCTTCCTTCGGGTTCACTCAGGGGGCAACCAGCGAGGCGAGCACCAGTCAATCGGTCGATTGTCTCGATCGGAATCTCGGTAATCCAAATTGGTACCGAACTAAAGAGTCATCCAAGGCTGCCACAAAAGCTACAGCCGCAGCAAACTCCTCACTGCCCGATATTATCGGCAATCCCAATTGGTACAAGCCATCGCCTTTAAAAGACGAGGCCGAACAATCGATCGGCGTCTCTTCATCGAAAAGCAATTTCGATATTTCAAGGCCGAACGATCCGAAGATTCCACCTTCGGAGCCGAAAATCGTCATAACACCAAGAGTCGGTAATTTACTCGGTCAATCGGGACAAAATTTAAGCCCAGCCGCCAACTGCCTCACCAATCTCAAGGACATTCCTCAAGAGCCCCGAATTGTCATTACCCCGAAAACTGCAGTAAATGAACGCCTGCCGATACCCGCCGAAACTGAGCCGAAAGCGATAAAAGTCACTCCCAATCAGATTTCTGGGTGCCCAACTGTACCGAGAGATGAAAGAAGTGAGCCGAAAATCGTAATTACTGCTAAGGATCCGAAAAACCTTTCGGCAGCCTCGAGCCTCAAACAACCGAAAATCATTATCAAACCAACAACCAATCCGGCCAGAAATCGCGAGCAAAGAAATATACCCAAAGTCTCTGCCATACCGTCGCCCGAAGTTGCGAATCCACACTATTATGAGAAAGACACCAAAGGACCCGAACTACCCGGTGAGGCGAATAACCGATTAGAAAAACCGCCGATAAAGGAGAAACCGAAAGTCACGAGAATACCGTCCTTCTCGCGACGAAGCAATGAACGACAAACGACTGATGTTGGACAACGGGCCAACCCAATCACCGATAAATCCACGACAGCACACTCGACCAAAAAAGAATCTGACTCGTCAGCCAGTACAAGCAACTCCAGTAACTCCAACACCAACACCATCAAACGCAAACCTTCCCATAAAAAATAAAATATAAAACGAATTCTTTTAGGCAAAAAAAATAATAAGAATTGATTTCACCAGTCGTAAGTGACGACACACTCTGCGTAGAAAAGTATTAAATTATAGAATACTCTGATAAGATTCATTCTCGTGTATTTTTTATGAATTAATTTTCCGTCTCTATGCACCCACTTACATTATTTCATAATTTTTATATTTTAGCAATCTGATCGAGTGCCTGTAGTTCTGTAAGTTTTTGTTGAAAAATATTTGTACATACGAGTGAAAGTTTTTCTTTTTTCTTTTGGATAAGACAATGAATCAAGACTGTTTGACGTTTCAACGATGATAATACAGATACTAAAGATAATTTTTTTAGCTCTCAATCATGAGATCACTCGAGTAGATAATTTTAATTTTCATTGTATACAAGCACACATCCAACTGTATTTATCAACGTTTAGTCCGAATTCCCAGCGTAATTTTAAACGTATTTTTGTATATAATTTATTGTATCACAATGAAATAAACAATTTTCTTACTTTCTCAGCTCATCGAAACTAAAAGAATCAGGTATGTCTCACGCTTTTTCTTGTCTTTTCCTTAATACTTTATTATCGCTGAATTGACGAAAATCAAACAAAAAACTTTTGAAATAGTTAAACTTTATTTTTTCTCTTTCTCAAAAATATATTTGCAATATTCTTTTTCGATGGATAATTTTCGGTCTCTCTCTATCACATAATTAATTTCGACATTTATTGAGGCTTTCATTTGAAGGCAAAACTTCTCGCGAATTTTTTAAACCGGTAATAGAAATGTTCGTCGTCATTTGCAGTCCGACTTATCACGCAATTGACAATATATTTATAAAAGTTCTTTCGTGATTTATTGGATTAAACTTTTCCACGATATTTTTAGCGTCACCCTGTATACACACACATAGATATACCCCCGCACATGGGAAAGCTGATGTGACCTGAAGGTATGACATATAGGTAGGCAGATACGACCATTGGGGAACGATCGTGCGCGCCTCGATAACTGCATTCCGTGACCCAAGATTTGCATTGCTAAACACCCCATCACGTTCGACTTTCAACTCCCGATCGTCTCTCTTTCCCGTGATGTCTCACTCCACAATACCGAGCTCTATCCAAGCGATCACCCCCCCCCCCTTCTCTCTAGTACAAATTTTTTTTCTTCATTCACACTCTCGTCACTCTCGATCGGTGGTGGGAGAGCAGATGAATATGGACGTCGTTCCACTCGATAGTGAGACTCTTTTTGTTTTATTTCTACCAACTCGAAAGTTAACGATTTTGTTGCCTTTAGTGGCTAAAAGTTGGTTGACGTAAAATATATATTCAAAAATTAAACGTCATCCATGTCGTAATTACATAAATAATTAAAAATCATCGAATCAGTAGTGACTTTTTTCTAACTTACTAGAAAAAAAAAAATTCACATTTATAATTTACTGATTCATTATAATTATAAAAAAAGGGCGAAAGTTAAATTAAAAAAAAAATTAATTGTCTACTTAGATTTAAAGAAACATAATCATAATTTTTTTAAATGCAAATATTTTGAACTACGAACGTATTTCTTGAAATCTCAGATCTGCTACAGAGAGTTTCTGGGTTTAAAAGTTGTTCTCATTTGACACGTAGTACATATAGGTCGATCTTCAGTCACGTATAGATGAAATCCTCTAACATTAACGTGGTGAAGAGACGAGAAATCGAATGAGGGGCGGGAGTGGTGGGAGGGAGGGAAAGGTACAGGGGGATGGCAGCCCTGTAATCGAAGGAAAAGCCCCGGGGCATCCAGCTACGAATGCAAGAGCCGAGGGTTGCTATAGGTATGAGTAATGCACACGATTCACGACTGCAAAGCACTCGTGAATCTCTCTCTCTCTCTCTCTCTTTAGCTAGCAATCGCTCTGCCTTTGGGGTGATTACCACCGTTGCGAAATACGTCGTTTAAACTCTCCCTGTACGTTTTGTCCGAGAGAACCATGTGTTCAGTGTTCCAAGCCCATTGCTGACTTCTAATAGCCACTGACCGTTGCTTCGATTGTCATTGCTGCTGCTATTGCGAGTCCATCAATCGCATACATCGAAAATTCTCGTTCACTAGTTGGATCAAACGCGATTGTATTACGTCAATGTAAAATCTTGCAACAAAAATTCTTACAATCGTTAATTCAATTCGAACAAAATATTTGTCATATTTTCTTTATGCCATGTTTTTTTTATAAAGAAAAACAAAGTGAACGAGAATGAAATCACAATCAATAATAAAAATAGTGGAGGAATGTATGACAATCTATAATTAAACGTTAATATTCAAATAAATTAATTTAAAAAAAAGTAGCGAATTACGATAATTTAGTCGAGTCCGATATTAAATCGAGATTACTTTAATTTTTTTTCATTTAACGTAAAATATAACATATAATTCAATATGTATAATAATTATTATATTTTACCCAAATATACGAGTAAATTATTTTCTTAAAAGAAAAAGAAAGTAGTGAATTACGAGAACTAAATTGAGCCCAATATATATAATTAGCGATTGATATACGTGGCGCTCAACATCAATGATTTAATCGTAGGCTGGAATCAATCGATACGCGATGCGTGAATTAATGCATCCAAATATCTCTTTCTCGAACGTTCTGTACCTTCACATTCAATAGACGTGTGTGTGTGTGGTCTGTATATGAATTTTGCATATCTATATGACTGATATCGTTTAAAGCCCATCGCCAACATAATTGCGGGGCAGACGGCGGGCGCCGTTTGACAACGGTCGAGTGGATTAGTGGATTACGGCTGTCGGGGTAGGTAAAGCGGTGATAGTGGTGATAGTGGCTCTGGTTTGGGGGATGGAACGGTTGGGGCGCCTCGTGAGTCGGGGGTGAGACTACTGAGGGATCAACTGAGGGTGGGATTGCGCGGACGTTCGTGCAAACTGCCAACAGGCCGCTCAGGGCATATACTCAAACCATATATGGTCCTCTATATGCGCTGACCCGTTATGCCGCTTGCGGGCTTTCCTCATTGTCCACATTAACGTTTCCAGAAATTAAACCTCGACTCAAGATTCCGACATACAATTACCGACGATATTGTCTTACACCACGAAACGTCGAATTAGCATCGGTCCAAACCCCGAAAACAATTCCGAGGTCAGATATTCCATGAAAGGACTCCATTGAAAGCAACTTCAAACCATGTGCGTATGACTTCGTTGTCTTTTCAGAGGAATCAAGAGGAATTCATTTTATTTCGAAAATTCATTTTTTTTTTTTTACATTTTTACTAGAATACATCAGCGTATGTACAAAAGTTTATTTGTACTGCAGCGCCCAAATTACAACGTTTAACCGGATTTCATAACAAAATACATGCGTAAAAACAATTCAGAATGACTCCAGATCGCAGGGAATTTTTATGATTCCGTTGCAGCTTTATTTATTAAAAATCAATTTTTTTTTATCAGAAAGATAATTTTTATTGACGATATTTTTT
>JABMBV010054173.1:0-13871 GCA_018906735.1 Mesochorus sp. PSUC_FEM 10030011
ATATATATATAAATGTACATTACCATCGCTGGGCACCTGCTTAGAGAGTCGAAAGGCGTCCACGACCACTCCGCGACGCCCGCGATGGTGTCGCGATGCCGTTGACCTCTCTCGTCGTCCCCGCGACATTGCACATTCACATTCACGTTGTTTTCTTCGCTGATCCTGCGCGCGCGCGCGCGCACACGCGGAAAATAAATTTCCCAATATCCTTTCCGAATTAGTGATGATAATTTGTATTTTTATTCTATTCAATATACTACGAAAAATTTACTGCTAGAGCTAGTTATTGACGTCTTATCCCGCCCTGCTGAATCGATCTCCCACCACTGGTTTTTCCCACGCGTGCTTGAATCTCCCGTAAAGCGCGCATGGATCATTGCCATTCTTTTTTTTTTCTCAATCATTCTTTGCTCTGGGCTCTTCGAGGCAAGTTCCATGTCGACGGCCTTGTCCACTTTGACGAAGCGTCTGTATAATCGAAGAAGAAACGTCTCGATGACTTGTATTTAATGATAAGACGAGATAAATAGTTATTTAAAATTTTTCTTGCATACAAAATGGTTTGCGAGCTCAAGTTTATCAAGAAAATTTGTCCAAAAAATGTACAACTACACGTGTGTAGTATAAACGAGTTCCGAAGATAGAAACTGTGTGTTTAAAGCGATGCATTGTAATGCTACTGGTTGCGCATCTCCGCGCGTGATGAACGAGTTACCGGTAGAAGAAAATCGCCTCGCGTACCCCCTTCCGGATATCGGGGCAAAAAGTGGAATCCTCGATCTCAGGGGTGCGCGCGCGCTGTCCGATCAAGTGCGGACGCGGAGGCTGGCGTTTTACCGAGAAAATTGTGGAACAAGAAGAGTCGCGCGGATGACTATTGGCATACCGAGCAGTAACTCCGCCGCGATATAACTGGAAACACGAGCGTTTTCTAAAACAGGAATAATGTTTTTTTCGATAAAATCCTCGAGAATTACCGAGCGGGGAGTAAAAATATTAGATAATTTAACATATAAACGGAGCTAAATTTTTTTAGAATTAAAGTAACGACATTTGAAGTAAAATTTGGCAAACCATTGCGACAATGTGCGGCTGCGGCTCCGACGAAATAATTCAAACGATATATCGTTAATAGAAAATGGAAAAGTGCTTGATAATAGTAATTCAACGGGCAATAATAATGTCTAAGAGATTTGAAATTTCGCCACCAGATGTCGTATCGTTTTACGTGAAACCCCATTAAAGCGAGATGAAACGGTCAGAGAGCGTCTACAGCAGGTATTGTGTACGAGTCGATAGGGAACGCGACGTCGGTGGTTGGCTCGTGAGATCGTGTGCCATTATGTATATTTCTCCCCTCGAGCCGCTAAGAGGGAGCAAAAGTTTGCGCGAGAAAGACTGTGCCCGGCATACGTGATTCAAGGTATATACGTAGAATTTACATCGTAATCGAGCTCTCGTAATCGTGCGTCTATATACGATATTTACAATATATATATATATAGGCGCAGATACGAGATACTAGAGAAGAATGTAATGTCTGCGTGTACGGAAATCTTTCTCCAAAGAGAAGGAGAGAGAGAGATAAATTTATTTTTTGCCTATTTTAGGCAAAAGGTGATATTACATATAGGATGCTTTTTTCCATTATTTTTTATTTTGCTATTTTTAATTTAAGAAATTTGGAACATATGGTTCACACATCTTTTTCCTCCTATTTTATTGTCTCTCTCCCTCTTTTATTCTAACGTCATAATATTGAGCCTCTTCCTTGTCGCACTGATTCTCAGAGTTAGTGCGTGCCGCGGCTCTATAATATCGCTCATCCCTATATATACATATATGTACGCCGTGTGTATCCTGCTCGTAACTCTTGTAATGCCTCTTGTCCAGTTTCTAGCTTGGTGCTTCGCATCACACATTTACACACACGCACTATATATATTTATATATTGTATATATATGTATATGGTCGTGTAATTGAACGTCGGCTAGGGAATAATGACCCGCGAGCTAGACTTTAAACTTCTTTCTCTGTCTTTGAGCTCGAGCCTTCCTCGATAACAAATAACTAACGATCCACTCGAGCCTCTTCCCCTTTCACGAGGATTTATCAAATTCCACCACTTTGAATTGATCAGCGACACTAAATTCCGTAACATCTCCTACGTCGTGCTGCGGCCCGATGTTTTATCGCTTGTGAATATATGTAGAGGCAGATTTATGCACCAAGTGGGATCAATCGGTGTATCCATTACGTAGACGTTTCAATAAAAATCCCATTTATCGAACGACTCACTAAATAATGTATATATAGAAAGAAAGAGAGAAACCGTGGAAAAAAAGGAGAACCTTGGCCACGACTCTCGAAAATCCTGGCCAATCCATTCGGAAACACGTTTTTTTGCGGAATGTAAGGAAGTGAAAGGAATGAATTTGCGAAGAAAAAAAAACACACACACATACAAATTTTTCAAACTTCCAGCTGTGCTGTATTAATGCGACATAAATTATCTTTCGCGTTAGAGAGAGAGAGAGAGAGAGAAAGTGGAGATTTTGTGTACGGTTTTAGCCTCTATATAAAAAGAAGATGCTTGGGAAATTTGGGAAAAAGTGTGTGATTTCGAAAATAGAGAATAGAGAAAAGAAGAAGAAGAAGAAGAAGTAGTGAGGTGAGAGGCGCGGCTCGCGGAAAAATAAGAAGAGTAAAACTCGCTAATAGAAATCCGTAGCCCTTTATTTACTCGGTTCTCATCCGCAGAGGCCGTTTGTGTTTGCCAATTTCATCTCGGCTCCACCTTTTCTCCGGCTTGCAATTTTATTTCTATGCCGCGCTTGTTTTTCTTATTTCGTTTCTTCCGTCATTTATATTCTACCAAAGTTATATCTGCCCCCACCCCCCTCCCCATCTTCTCCTCCCTCATGACGATTGACGCTAAAAGCCTCCGGAGAACAAGTCCTTTTCCAATGTCGCAAACTTCTTCAAGACCGCAGCGTAGAGTGACTTTGACTTCCCTCTGCTCCTCTATGTTACGCGTCTTGACAGCCCCCCGAAGATGAAGAACGATCGTCGTCGTCGTCGTCCTCGAAGAAACCCCAATAGCCCAGCCGACGGACGACTCTCAGTTTCGTATATATATAAATATATGAAGGTGCAGCAGTATACGCGCGGCGAGAGTCGAGAGCACTTCCAATAGCCAGAGTTAAGGCTCGTTGACACCGGACTCGTGAGGTCAACCAACCAGTCTTCGATTCCCATCGAGTTAGTCCTCCCACCCTTTCCTCCCCATTTTACTCTCTACATACATGTATTTATATATATATACATAAATATACAGAGCGAGAGAGAGTACAGTCTGCTTCTTACACATGTGAAAAAAATATATATGGCGAAAATGTATGAAAAAATTAACTAAAGCAAGAAATAAAAGTGCACTTATCAAGAGATATAATCAAATCAAATTTCGATAATTTTTCTTGTAATGTTTTTTTCAATTTACAAGATCGAGATAAAATGAAAAAAAAATCGTATACCAATTTTCATGACCCTTTTCCATTCGAAATGCCTCATATATTATATGGAATTTGATATAAAAAATAATATATATATTTTTACGTTTATACCTTCCATGACGTATTATTTCCGAGTTTCTGGCAAGACGAGGGGGCTACGCCGCGTGTGTTGGGGTGTAAATGCGAATAAGCGGTTTCACCGCGCGCGCAATCACGGGATTGCGGTTTTCCACAAGAAACCCGCAGAGGTCTCTGGGTTGGGCCCTCTTATGGCCACGAACGATCAGGGACTTTTCCGTCGTGGCACATTACCGCGAGCGCGAGGATCAACTTGGCGAATGAGGGGAGAACGAAAGAGAGAATCTTGTAATGTCGGCGGTGCACACGGTTGCGATCGGGATCAAGAGGAGCGGGACACACCGAGGCCGTCAGACATTATTGTACGTTACCGTCATTACGTCTCTTCTATCGCCGTTTTTGTTAGCGCTGTAACGCAATTGCCTGCAATTGTCTTTGGCTTCTTCTTCTTCTTCTTCTTCTGCTTCTCCCTCTTTCTCTCCTCGCGACCGTTCGCTGGTTCCAACTATTGTTCTCGAGACTTGTTCAAGTACCAGCAGCAGAAAAACTTTGTATGCGCGAGTTGTAATATCATTATAAAAGTGATGGTCCTCTTTCGAGGGAACGAAAGACAAATGTTTCTCTTCGGAAAAGAAATTCTCACACGATGGAAAAATCACATTGATCTTACGAGCCATCAAGAGAGGCAACTTGCAACTAATTATAGTATAAAGTTTGGACAAAAACGATATACACGTTGGAGGAGCTACGTACGAGAAATTTTACTTTTGTATATCGAGGGGGAGAAAAAATACGAGAGGAAGATTCCCCTCCAGCTGGGTGCGGCCCATATGACTCTCGCAACCTTGCTCCGTCTAATTTTGTCACTGTGAGAAAATAATGGTGCTTTGGAAAACGTTCAACTTGTAAATTGAATCTTTAATGCTCTTCCGAAATTCGGAGAATATATAATTGCTGCTAAAGTTGCGTTTAAACGTGTAAGACACGAGACGAACAAAAATTATGTCAATTTATAATATCCTGCATATCTGTAATATCTCTACATTTTGTAATCGAGAAAATGACATTGAGCGCGAGCCATTTCAATGAGATATTATAATAAGAGCCACGGTTCGAGTCAACGAGTCTTCGAGACCTGCTGTTGCTCCAAGAAATGAAAAGCGAAAAAAAGAGCTTGCGCCGTGTGTGCTGCTGCCTTCGGCCTGCTCGGTGTCACTTTATCGTTTGACTCTCTGCTGGCCGGACTGCTCGGAAAACAAGTTGTTGCTTTTTTTCTTTCCATCTTGAGAAAGAAGAGAAAAAAAAAACGACCGCAGCTGGATTCTGGGTTCCGGTGATACGACCAACAAAAACTGGCAGAAAAAAGTGTTTTTGAGCAACACACATGGCGCTCGCTCCTCGTTTAATGTCCACACCAAGCTCTCGAAGAACAACTCAACTTTTTTGCATTTTCAATAGTTTTTCCTTCACATTTATTGATATTTAATATAATGTTTTTTTCAAAATAAAAAATAAATAAATAATCGAAAAACCTCAACTCGTCCCTCGACAATATTATTCCACTGTCAATTCAACTCGACGATATACCTTTGAACGGTAAGTCACATTTGTCGGAATGCGTAAATGAAAATTCTCCTCGTTTTATATAATATGTACGATTCTGTACTCCCGTGGCGTGTCTCTTCCACTCGTCTTTGCCATGTCGTCGCTGCTATGGGATCGCTTTCTACCGGAAAGAAGGATCGTGCCGTTCCGTCGAGGTCGTAGGATTCCTCGGGAAGAGAGAGAGAGAGAGAGAGAGAGCAGTCACACCGACACTCGAACGTGTCCAAGTGTGTAAATCGCCATGAGGCTTCGTCGTCGGGATTTTTCTTGCACCGGGATGCCCACACGTGGCCGACAGACGTTGCCGGCCGGCGGCAGCACATCATCGGGTCCCGCATAACGTCTCGTCGCTGCGTCCTCATGGCTTGGCCTAATTGGGCCCTCGACCCCGGTGCGCGCTCGCTCGATTTATAACGCGCGCATCGTATATCAAATATTTCCCCCTCGATACATTTTATCGTGTACACATTTAATCACAATTATTCCATCGTTTTCGGTATACCAAAAGTCGTGCCAAGTCCCTGAGAACGAACGAAGTATTCTCTCGTGTTTCGATATATCGATAACAGATACATGCCAGACGCTTTTACATGCGCTCGAGTGTCTGCAGCGAGTGAGAAAAGTGTCATTGGAAGTCGAATAAAAATAAACGTCATTCGGTATATACGCACGCATATGGAAGGAGATTCTCGTATCATACGCACCCATTAGCTTATCAATCAACAACCCCGCCTTCCTTTTTGAGTGCGTACTGGAAGAAAAAAAAACGAGAAAAAATAAACAATCTTCCCCGTGAGAACACCCTTTTGCGAGGATATTTCTCAACGTATATATCATCGTTTTTCTTATTGGCTCCAACCTTCTTTTAAGCTCGAGTGCGGATACACGTGGTGGGTTATTACGAAAAATAAATAAACAATCTTCCTCACAAATTCATCTTGAGAAGCGTCTTTTGTACCATTAAATAAATATTTCGCAAGGTCCATTATTTACGAGATATATCGATCATCTCGATACTTGAAGAGTAACTTGTTCGAGAGAATTCAAATTTCATCACTATATTAGATATGTCTCGTTTTGGGTGAAACACAGCGGCAAAGTGGTGTGGCGCCTAATCGTCCGCTAATGAGGCTCTCCTCGACTCGAAGGGAATACGAGCAGTATATTTACCTTGTGTATACCATATATACATATATATGTGTGTGTGTGTGTGTGTGAGTGCTGTATCCGAGTGCAGAGCGGCAAAGTGAGCGAGTACACGCGCAGTAATCCGATATCACACGGTAAACAAGCATTTTCGTTCACCCTTCACCGCATACACGTATTTGCTGTACGCTATGTGTCGACCACAAGTATCTCCTCCTCCCCCCCCTCCCTTCTTCCCCTTCCCCGCCGCTGCTCTCTAGTTTTACTTGGACTCGCGTCGCTGGCAAACCCTTCGCCCGCGGACTCGACCCGCAGTCACATTATCCACGTGGGAAGCCGAGCTCCATCGTTCATATACTATATACACGCACGACACCATACTCGTTTCTATTTTCTCCTCCCCCCAATACATTTCACTGCTCCGTACTCCCGCATATATGAATCTCGTATAGTTCAATTCATTTTTTGCTGAAAAAATAAGTTTTGTCGAATTTCGAAATTTCTTAATTAAGACGAATTATATGCAATTTTGATATTATACGCGAGCATATCTATATACATGGTATATGGACACGCCGATGCGTGTAACGGTGATCCGACTCGATAATGCTCGCTCGTATTTTAATTAGCGATCGCGCATAGAAGAGACGCGCGACAACTATAATTAGCGTTAGCCGGGGCCTAATTAGACGTTCACGGCGCGCCACCGCGTTAGCATATATACGCGCGTACCCACAAACGACTCGTTATCGTATTGGGTGTCGCATCTACGATCGTTAAACAACTCGTGGGAATGAGGAAAAAAATCCATCACTTTTTTCATCCGACGAATCTGAATAAATTATTCCGCGATATTTATTTTTATCCCTTTTAAAGAGTCTATTATTGTGCCGTTTAATGTTTATATCATTTGTACACGGTAGAGGATCATTTTTTGTAGACGTTAAGATATTAAAATATGAAAAATATAAAATTTAATATAGTGTTGAAAAAAATGTTACTGATTTGAAACAATTCAGGATTGATATGCCATTGTCGATATATTAGTGCGGGAAACGTAACAGCGATCGTCGTCCCCTGCTGGGCACCATCAGCATTCGGCACGGCAAATTACAAACCGAGTGCGAGAGACTAATGGAAGAGAGAAGAAATCTCCTATATAGGTTCGAAGGGCGTTCGAATTACGTCACTCGGTCGTTGCTTCCATTTTCTCTCTTCGTTTTTTTAAAAGCCACTATAGAATATATAAAACGACGGCCGAACGGGTCAAAATAAAAATTCATGTAACGGAACTCTGCTCCCTTTCCATTAGCGTCGCAGCGAACAAATTTTTATCCGTATATAAATTGTATTTCATCCCGTTGTTTTCTTTTTTTCACCGAAATTATCATCGTTCTTTTTTATTCCAAACTCATCCAACAATCTTTTGCCCAATCTGAGTTTGTAAAACGGTTAATTGGATATTCCTTTGAAAAACGAACGTAATTTTCGTGTTCGAGATTGCCAATATGGGAATTGGCAATTACAGATGGAAAAAGAAAATTATCGGGACCGGGAGAAGGATGAAAAAGGTTGGATTCTCGGTCCGATTGGATTGCCGCCCGAAAAAGTTTCTTATTCGCGCTAATCGTCCAACATTTGGTGCTGATGGTTCGACGCGGTCGCGTTCCCTCCCCTTTCCCGCTCGCATCGAAACGATCATGCGGCACACGCGTCTTCTTACGCATCCAACGCAGCCGCGGCCACTCTCAAATACATGTGGAGCAAATCGCGTCCAAGTGTCTTTGTGCCCCGCGCGAGAGACGAGAGTATGACGTGGCACGTTCGAGTGCGATGGATTTTAACGTACACGTTACACGACCGCGCGTTTCTTCGGCGAAAAAGTGCCGACACTTTTCTCTCTCTCTCTCTCTTTAGCTCTCATACTCCCGGCACTTTTCGTATCGTCCCGCGATCCTGCCGACGGAATGACCACGATGAAAAAAAAAATGGCAATCGTTGATACGTGTCTCAAAGAGAGCAACCGATAACAGCTGTCATTGTCCCCCCCCCCTCTCTCTCTCTCTCCCTCTCGCTTTATACACTATATACATATATAGTATTTCACGCGAGAATCTTTCGCGATTCTTTTCGCGAAACCGCCGGCAGACAAAGAAGAATATGGGGAAGGAATTTCGTTGACGAAAGGCTACGATCTATATATTTATGTATCGGGGATTCCGTGTACTTCGATACCATTATCCATCTCTCCGCTCGTAAATCGCTCCTCTCTTCTCTCTTGTCTCGTATAACTAAGGGTTATACAAATACTGGCCCAAAAAAAACCATGGGATGTTGACACTGCCAATAATTGATCGAGCAAAGTATTTGCCAAGTATTGGCCCAGTTGCTAGTCTTGACAGAGCCGTACCCCACCCGCCTATAGGTCGTCGATTTGGCTTTGGCCATTCGTCATGCCGTGCAGCATCCATATTTATACTATAGCGGAATACGAAGAGTGCGGGAGAGAGGGACAAAGAAGACACCTTGTGGACCGGTCTCTCGCTTATATTCCCCCATTAGAAGCAGCACATCTTTCGTTTCGCTTCGTCCTCGCGCGCGTCTCCGCACGCGTTACGATCTCGCTTTGCTTTGGTGCTGTACTCGAGTTGGCCAGGCTCACAATTTATGAGGCAATTTCGGCCGGTCGATCCGTTAATTTCCGGACGATACTTCGCAGAAATCTCCGCAATCGATCTCTTCGCCTTCTTCACTCTCGCGCGCGTCTTCGACTTTTTTCACCCTGCTTCTTCGCGAAGGATTCTCTTATCTCACAGATCCCGACATTATTTCTCGTTGCTGCACATTATATACGCAGAAATTAACTTTTCGATTTCGGTTATTCGCGAGAAAATTGGCGTGTATTTAATCTGCTGTGAAGAAAAATTTCAATTGAAAATTTTTGTAAATAGAGGAACATGGTTAATTCGACAATTTCCCTTTCCTTTCCTTTCTATCCCAATGTTTCATCTTTGTTTTTCTTGCCTCACAAATTTAATTAGAGTTTCCATAAATACACAGAAATTGACGACAAAATTGGGATGTAATTTGCTTAATAATTGAAAAAGTCCAGAGAGTAATCTTGTCCAAATAAAATCGTGAAAAAAGAAAAAACAAAAGTTGTTGAATTGGTTTAAGCAATAATGAGTCTGCCGAGTATCCAAATTAAAAAGGCAAACAATTTTTTTTTTTTTTTTCAAGTAAATTTTTGTCCAACTGGCCGCGAGCATATATAGTATAGAACATCTGGTTGCGCGGATGTCGGTGGATGTACGCGACAAATATCTATCTTGTGTGGCGGGTAAGCGCTAATTGGCCCGACAAGAGTCGGAAAATCACAGATCCGAACTGGCAACATTAGATATACGAGAGTGGGAAGCCGCTGCGCGCGCGGTGTCCTTTGAGGAATTTAATAATAAGGACGGTATGCACACACATATTCTTCGTGCATGCGCTTTTGTCGGCTCATATCTCTCTCGCTCGGTCTCTTGGCTCCGCGTCAAGAGATGTCCACCGGCATAATCGAGATTGGGAAAAAAAAGAAGGAAGTAACTTTTCAACCCCTCTCGAGATTTTCTTCCGTATTCTCTGTACCAGCATAAAATAATTATTCTCTCTCTCATAATAAAAAGAGTTTTTCCATTCACATATACAAGTACTCTCTGAAACTTGAAATAATTTGTATTTTGACTTTCGCACTCTTCTCGTATTATTTTTTCGTAAATTCCACTTTGGGAATTCGAATGATTACGAAACCGAGTTGTTTTCTTCTTCCTTTTTTTTTTTTAAATTTATTATTCTTCTCTTCGAGTCCGCGAGAGTGCGGTCGGCAATTTGCATCGAAATGCAAATCGATACTCGGCACATCCATATAGATATAGTATATTATATATTCAACCTGACTCTGACGATGATGATGATGATGATGATGATGATGATGATGGTGATGATGGTGATGATCGCACGAGGCGCGTTATCCCACCTCTCAGTGTAAACATATCTCTGGAGAGCGAAATGCCCGTGAAACAAGGCCCGTAACACACGTCAATAGGGCAGAGTCCCGGAGGTTCAATCTAAGGTTTGTTTCTATCGCAAATCCCCGGCGCTTTGCAGACGTGATTGGATCAATTATTTTGTTATTGCAATTTATATTCATTGTTTTGCTCACTTTTTTGTTTTTATCGTTGCTTCTTTTTTCCGCACTTCCTCGCCGGGAATCCTCCAGCTCGACTATCGTTGTCTCAATTGTTTTATTTTTTTCATTTTCCTCGCGTTGGCTCGATTGTCGATGAAGAAGAAATTCATCATGGGGGAACGAGGGGAATTACACAACAATCTGTAATTAATAATATTTAATGATGTTCAAGTGCGGATAATTACACGTATCTAAATTTTCAACAAAATTGAAAAAAATATATAAGGCTTCAATACGAAACTATAAAAGTTGCAAAATAAAATAAATAAAATAAAAGATATAAATCGGAGGAGAATGAGATGAATATTTTCAAGTCGCGTCCACCGCAGGAGCAGGTGGACGAGTACATAAATCGTCGACGGAGTTCGAGTCTCGTGTGTGTGTGTGTGTAATCGACGAGAAACGAGGACACGAGGACACATCTCGAGAAGAGACGGAAAAGAAAATGCATCCTGCTGCTGTTGGAGAAAAAGATAGGCTCAATCGGCTTCTCAATGTAGAATGTCTTCCACCGCCCTCGACGAGGATCTCTTCCGTACTTTTGCGCGATTCTCTCGGAGAAGAGTAGTAGAGGGTGATCGAAGAATAGAATAGAATATTCTTGTAATATTTTCATCTCTCGCAATGATAAAACGTGTATAAAATTAATTAAGCGATCGAAAAAACGAAATAATTAATAAAACATGTAGTGACGTAGCGTTGTTTATAATTTTTTGCAGTTGCACCTCAAAGTACGTGGGCGAATACTGTCAGCATCTGAATCCCTGTCACAAGGGACCACGCTGTCAGAACGGCGGTTCGTGCCGAGTTCGCGAGGGCATAGACGGCGGTACGCCCTCGTTCGTGTGTTCCTGTCCGGTGGGATTCAGCGCGAGTCTCTGTGAGATACCGCTCGAGAACGCCTGCGACACTGTTCCGTGTTTCAACGGAGCTACGTGCGTCCTAAAATCCCTCTTCGAGTACTCGTGCACCTGTGCATCGGGTTACACGGGTAAGCAGATTCAAGCGAAATAAATTAATAGATAACAATAAATATCGAAACAATTTTCCAAGTCATTCATACAGACAAAATATTTCTGTCAACTTTTGACCTCCAAGTAACCCAAAGAAACCGTCGATAGTTCAAACGGAAAAAAAAAAATTATTAAAATTGAAAAAAAAAATGTATACGAGACGATCGAAGCAAGAAAAAAACGTGTTACACATTTGCATAATCGTTGGCGTGGGCTCAATGTATACGCGTCTCGATCAACCGTTAATCGAGTCGCGTAAGCATCTTGCGAATCATTTGTAAATGTAACGAGGTGTGACCGGATATATTTATATAGGAAAAAAGAAAAGAAAACAATTTTCATATGCACGAGTATCGTGGGAAATTGTCGCGTCTCGATCGGTCGACTGGAACATTTTTTTACGCGTTCGTGCACACACGATTTTCCACTATCGAGGTTGCGATTCAATGTCATTTCCATTATGAAAATGTCCCTGCGCGATTTGCTCAACCTTGCGGAGCAAGGGAATTCATTGGTTCGTCGAGAAATTTTTAATTATTATTATCAAGTTGTAGAAATTTCGATCGACCTCGCTAATTGAATCGCGATCTTTTACCTCGCGATTGTTGAAATAGTCGCGATTCCCGCGGATGAACGAGAAACGAAGCGCGAAGAACGGAAAAAAATGTTGGCTGAAAAAATATACCGATCGGAAGGCTGACGAATAAATCTCCAGACTCGAGGAATTCGAGGATAGATGAATCCCGCGTGGAGAGAAGAGTCGCGTTATAAACGCACCGACCACCACCAAGATTATGAAAATTCGCAAAATTTTGTTACGGCGGAGGGAGGGGGTGATGATTTATCGAGTAAATAATCGTTGAGACAAAAAATGTTTGATTGATCGAATAGGGGAACATTGCGAGAGGCTCGATCACTGCGCCTCGTCGCCGTGCCGAAACGGGGCCGAGTGTAATTCTTTGGAGGACGATTATCGATGCACGTGCGCGCCAGGATTCACAGGGCCGAAATGCGCCGAGGATATCGACGAGTGCGAACGAGATCCGTGCAAGCACGGAACCTGCAAAAATACCCACGGATCGTACAAGTAAGTTTTCCACATTAAAAAAATAAATTGTTATATATATTATAGAGAAAAATAAATATCGAGCAAGTTGGACGAGTGGAAAGAAAAAAAGTAACGCGATGTTTGTCTCGCCCCCAATATATAATAATAATAATTAAATGACGGGAAACATGTACATTTACAACATTCAACGAAAGAAAGAGTTTCAATTTTCATTTCTTTTATTGTGGCCAATTTCCCTCTCTCCCTCTTTCTCTGCTCCCGCGAGAAAATAATACTCGAGTTTGTCGCTCGCGCAATTACCGATTGATCACGGATTCATCCTGGAATAATGTAGAAGCCACACGTACACAATCTCACGGGCCATTAAAAATTTCTTCGTTCGTGTCCTCTCCATTTTCCAAAATCTGCGTGCAAGTTTGATCAACATTTTTTTGCTTTGAAATACTGTTGCACATATTTCGCGATAAAAATTTCAACGATGCCTCCAAGGATAACTGCGTAAACGAGAACTTTCCAGCTGGCTAACCACGCGGAACGTCCCGCGTGATGTGAGACCACCTGCTCAAGGAATTCGTTCCTTATTTCGCGCGTCAGAACAGACAGAGAGAGAGAGAGATCCCAATAAAGGGGATTGTAATCGGGGGGTTTATTTTTTATATTTTCTAAATTCAAAAACATACATTTTATATTTTATTCATAATTTTGCTATTTTTCGCGCGTAATGTATACATAGAGGAATAGAAAGGGGAAATGTCAAACGGGTACGAGGGGGAGGAATATTCGTAGAAAAACGTTTTTTGATGACTCGAGAGGAATACATTAAAGTTGGGTTCCAAATTCTGGAGAGTTCTGGAAGGAGAGTCTTTCGTGAAGTATAATATACGTGACTCGAATGACTCGCGTGACAATTTGAACCATATATAGAAATATACTATAGTCGCCGGATGCGCAAGTTTTTATTCTCCTAGATTTCAATCCCTCGGTATCTCTTTTTCTTTTTCTCTCGCAATTATTCGTTTTCGTATCTCGAGCGGCGAATTGTACGACTGTACTAAAAAAATAACAAACTTCGAACTTTTGGAAATTCAAATATTTTATGGCCGACGCGTGTACACGGCGGAGAAGAAAAAACACGAGCTGAATATAAATTTTTGCTGAACATTGTCATTCGATCCCGTACGCAAAAATATCTATATTTTAATTATATAAA
>JABMBV010054284.1:0-13869 GCA_018906735.1 Mesochorus sp. PSUC_FEM 10030011
AATTTTCTTGCAATAATAATTGTCAAATGGGGATTTATTTTACTGCAATTGAAAATTTTTGATGAATATTATTCAAATTCGCTAGAAATTAGCACGAGCACAATTAATATTTGGAGTGTATATAAAATATACAGATATTTAAAAAGTACACAAATATAATTTAACAAGAAATCTTTTATTAGTCGCAAGGTGTATTTGTAACAATATTCCTCATTCAAGGTTTCCCTAGACCTTTCAATTTTACGTTTCATGAATAAATACACGTCGTTTATCCTCCTGTTCAGTTATCCAAAATGTTATTTTCACGCGTGAGATTTTAAGTTTCTCACGCAAATCCAAAATGCACCTTCGTTTCACAGCCTGTTTGGCTGCCTCGTCGTAATTCAGATTTAATTGAGGCCCTGTCGGCAGTCGCGCGAAAGACTGTATCTGTCGATATAGCATTTAAAGCAAAATCCTACATCGGGAATAATATTACAGAATAATTTATAGAGTCACTTTTATCTTTCTTATACACTCGCATATTTCATTCGATCTCGACTGCTCTAATCTCCAACTTTTTTTCTTTTTTTACTCTCTCTCGAGAGAGCGAGAAAAGTCCTCTATATGCATTTATAGAAGCGTGCATGACTCACGTATTTCCACGTATAAATCTGGAGTAATGCAATATATCGCCCAGTACAGTACTACGAAAAACGAGAGGGAGTGTGAAATCCGTGCTCCACCCGGGTATTCAAACTCTGAGCTCAACTCTCGCGGATGAACGAAATTCCAACGTACATATATATAGAGATATAGATAAAATCTGGGAATGCTCGGTAGAACGAAATAATCCGACTGAATTTTTCTCGAAAAACTATTTCAGGAAAATACAGCGTCAACTTTGCGATTTTATATTCATAGTGGACAATGATTATGAAAAAAAAAAAAAATATGTCGTTGCAATAAAAGTCATGATTAACAATTTTTCACGTATTTTTTTGTTTCTCACGCAAAAAATAATATTTCCACTTTTATGAATTATTCGCAATTACTTTTTTAAATTATTTTTATTCCAATGGAATCATTTATGCACTTTCGCATCTGCGTTTCCACGAACTCGGCGCGTAAACCCAAAAAAAAAAAATAAAAAAAAGTCAGAGAACGGTGGTCGAGCTCTCGGGTCGAATTTATAATTAACACGAGAAGAGTCATGGCACTAAATGGAACACCTACGAGTTTGCTCGCGGTGAATACGGTTCACCACATCGGTCTGTATCATCGCGAAATAGAGGAGTCCATCCCGTGAGAATAATCTCTTGGATATTTTTAACCAGCAGTTATTTCGTGACTCTTCAATATTTTTAATTCCGGATTATATTATTTGTATTAATACAACATTTTTCAACATTTCATTGATTATTCATTTAATCACGGTAAAATTATTTCATAAATAATCACAATGAATTACATAATCACATTGATAAATTATTTCCCTTATCACTATAATTATTTCTTTTATTATTATTAATTTGCTCTTTTGTACCCTTTACTATGTTTTTTCTATCGGTGCTGCCTAAGGCTTTCATCCATGCCATAAATAAAACCTATTCCTTTATTCATTCTTTTTTCTCCACGTGATTGGAGAACTTTCAGCATTTGATGTATGGTACGAAAGAGGGAACAAAAGCCCTTGGTATATATATATGCAAGAAAATCCGATAGCGATCGATTTAATGGGTAAACGAGAAAAATAGAGAAGTAGCTAAGTTTGCGGAATTGGCATCTACTAAACGGACTCGGAAATATTGACAAACCGTTTGGGAAAACTAGTTCACCGAGCTAATCCTACAAATTCACGTTTAACATATATTGAAGCGAAATGATCTTATTGACAATACGTAACATGTATTGTCTTCTTATACATCGATAAATAAGAATTTATTTTACCATTTATATTTAAATTGAGAGGATATGTATCAGGAAGAAAAATCACCGAGTGTTTAAGGATTTAATTGCATGAAAAATAAGTTTAGGTTTAGATTTTTTTTATACGCAGGGATAATTGTCATAAAAATTCGAATTTCAAATTTCAAAAACCTTTACCACATCGTTGAGGTGATATTAGATATTAAAATTGTCATTTTTCGTAATTTCTCAGAATAATGAGGCAAAGTTTAAAAAAAAATTATAATTAAAAAATTGTATCCGACGATTATGCTGCAACTACATCCTTAAATGACTTTTTTTGTTTGAATTTGAATTGTGATTTTCTATTTACCGTAGTACAATTTATCGACTTAATTGATAACTTTACGTATAGTTGTTTAAATGACTTCAATCATCGTCTTACAATGATTTTACTATATACGTTTTTTTGACAGACTTCGTTAATAATAGAAATTCTTTATTAACTGCATTATACCATTTTACGATGCAAAAAGGAAAATAAAAACTTCGAAGTAAAATTTGAATTTTCAAGTGAACCAAAAGCATTGAAATGAGAAATACAAGAGTTTGACATAAAAAAAATATATATTAATTCTCACCCAAGCGTTTCGTTGCTCCTCCTGTTTGTCCTTGTTACGATAAACCGGCGACGATTGTGGCGTGATCACATCTTGAAGAATCGGCTGGCGTTGCAGCTGCGCCACGTACGCCATGCGAAAAGCATTACCGACAATGGTATTCAATTCTTCCGCCTGTTAACATACAGAGGGAAAAATAAAAATGAGTTTAGATGAGGAAATGATTAAACGAGTATTCGAAAGAATAAAGTTAAATGGGGTGAAATGAAATATACCGAACGACTTTATTATGACGTTAGGGTGTAAATTGAAGAATGATCGTTCTGCCACAACTTCAATATTTTTTTTTCTTTCGAAAAGTACAGAGGACAGCCCCATTGTATTTTAAATTTTTCAATAATTTTGAGTATTTGGAGATAAAAGGTAGCAGGGCTATTTCCAAGGGCTATCGAAGGGTTCAACTCGATTGAATTTGTTCCTCGACTTTGCCACATTCATTATATCGCTACCTCGAAGTTGTATATAGTATCCGGATATGTAAGTAATATCCACAGTATGAAAATCTATGTACTTGGAGTTTCAATTTCATGTGACAGGATTGTGATAATATGCGATGCAGTGTAGGGTTTTAAATATCCCCAGGGTAACCAGTCCACAGTTAGCTTTGACCTGTAGAAGCTTCGAATAATTTTCGTTTAATCAAACGAATTCAGTAGATCAAAGCATTCACTGTATGCTATTATCCGCAAAACCTTCGACCATGTTGCCCACGAATGTGCTTGATTTATCGAGTTTCCTCACAAAGTGTGCGATTCGATATCAAATCGTGTAATAGTACACAGTGAAGCGATGAGAAAAAGCTCATCACCACGCAATATATATACCATTCGTACAATTTTATCATTTCTGTTAGTCATTCCCTTTCACTCCCGTCCCATCAACTACACGGTTGCAATTATTTATATATTATTGATATTGAAGGGATAAAAAAATATATATTATAGAATTAGACCTAATTTAATATCACAATTTCCTTTAATGATATATATTTAAGTTTAAGTATAAAATTTTCAGTGGAATAATGATCTGGTTCCTTAAGTATTTAATAACATAATTTTTTAACGTCTGTACAATCCTTTTTTTTAGAAAATTAACTTGAGAGTTGAATAAATAAATAATGATCAAGGTATAAAAAGTTGTTTGATTTAAAGATTAAAATTTATTGAACGAAATTCGTATATTAAAAATATGATCATTAATTCTGTTCAAATTTGATTGTGTTTTTTTTTTTTTCAAATTAATATTATTCCGTTAAACATCAGTTTACAGATGATAATACAAAAATATCATTCATGAATTGCATTGCAATTTCTCGGTATCGCAACTCATATTGAATATTTATTAAGTATAAAATGAAAATACATCAAAATATACAAAAATGGCATCATGATTGGTGATCCTTGAATTTCCACACGAAATCTCTGTGAAGCCAACGTATTAGGATCGATCAAACGAAAAAATGTCCTATAGCTACAAAACTTTTGCCAACGTAGACAAATCTATATTAAGTTCTCTGTTGTGTATATTTATATCGTTGCATGCCTATACGAGTGATACCACGAGATGCGAAGGGTAAAGAGCGCGGTAAAAATCATGTCCATAAATCTCGATATAGCAAACAAAAAGTGAAAAAGAGAAAAGTATATATAGAGTCGAGAGTAGTCGAATGTGTGATATAGATGGCGTTCCAGTTGAAACTATTATTTGCGAATAAAAATTCCGGTGATTTTATCAAAATAAAAAATGACGACATTGATTCTGTTCTCAATATCGAATTTCACACTTTTTTTTTTCTGCATCTCGTATCTTTCGAAATGAAAAGCTGAAGGAAAAATTGGTATAGAAGTTCACAAAATCATTTCTCATATCGTATATAGAATACTCCATATACATATGAGTGCATGTACGTATGTACGAAGGGAAAAGGGCGGAGATGGAGGTGAGGATATGGAGAGGGAGGTCTGGTGCATCTGATACGTATTCCTCTGCGGTCTGCACTTGGCTAAGCCGGATATCCGAAATGGGAAGCTCTCTCCTCGTATGTCTATACGTACAATATACACGTTGAATATAGCGTATAGAGTAGTTTCGTGGTAGACGTTTTCCTGTGTCCACGTGAGCGTGTCCGACTCTCGTCAAGGCATAGAGGAAAGAGAGGCAGACAGACGGATGGAGAGAGGGGGGAGGGGAGAGAGAGGAGCCCAGACTCCCGACGAGAATCTCTCGGTAAACGTGAATATTTGCGAGATGTGCGAAGCTCGGCCTGCGCTCACTCCACACACGGTCACAGAAATCCAGAGGCGCTCGCCGAGTCACGGGTTTCTGGGCTGCCATCGACTCGTTCTCATATTCCGATATACGGACTGGTCGAGATCGTATATGCAGAAACTCGAGCACTCAAATGTTCATCTATTCTCGTTTAGAATTAAATGTTTCTATTTTTTCGATGATACATTCCTACGAAATATTTTTATTCCATCAATTATTTAATTCGTGTGTGTTTTTGTTTAATGTCATTAACCGGAGCCATGTTTTTAATTTTATTTCGCGAATGAACGTCACTTCATTATTTCTTATCTTATCATATAGGCTACTGACATTGAAAAAAAAATTGCATACCGTAAACGTTGCACTTCTATTCACCAGGTTATTTTCAAAAAAAAAAAAACTTTTGACTCATTGTCATCATCGTTCTCTCAATCAGTTTGTTTGGATTAATGCATAACTACAGTACTAACGATAAAGGATTAAAGGCTAAAATAAAAAAGCATCAACGAAAAAAGTCAAAGCAACATGGCAGCGACAAAACAACAAAAGAGTGTTGAGTTCAGTTGAAAGAGAGAGAGAGAGAGAAAGAGAGAAAGAATGAGATTGTCCCATAGGGCAAACGGATGCGACAAAACGGGAAATGTCATATGATTTTTCAAACAAGTACGGGATGAATGAAAGGGTGGTTTGTGTGAGATGAAAATAGCGCGCCATACATAGACACATACTGTCCGCGCACGTTTTCTTTTGTTTCTTCGACGGCATACGTTTTGTTTGTCCTATATATCGCGATACATATGTGTGGCTGCATAGGATACTTATGCGTGTCAAGCCCATACACATACACACGTACATATACACAAATACAATAAACTGTTGAAATCCGATCGGTGACTCTTTCACGATGTATTTCAAGCTCATGCATGCGCAAGAGACTTGCGGACGGAAATGTTCTGCCTCGATATACGCCAGTGACAGAGAAGTCTCTCTTCTAGTCTCTGTACGCCATTTTGCAGTCATGCATGATTTTCACTGCAGTGATCCACTATTTGTAACGACTCGTCGCGACACAACCTCTCGCAACACACTTTTTTACCCCTCTCTCTTGCCTGGCACGATCACCTTTTTTTCCTGGCAACTCTTTTTTCTTTTTTTTTTAACCTCTCGATTTCTCTTTGCAATCACATCCTTTTCCTTCACTCTTACTCCTTTTATTTCTTTTAATCTTCAACGATTTTTCCGACAAGGCATTCTCGAGAGATGGTATTTGGTATTGGTATTTTCATACTACTGCAACCGATGAATGACTCTCACGCACTCTATTTATTACATACATTTTGTGTAAGCTTTTCTTCATTACATTTGGAAACGACCATATTTGATTAAAAGGCTATTAGATGCGCCAATAAGGGAAAAACAATGAATCTGCATACAAATGAATGTATCAGTGTTTTTGTCTTTCATTATATATTTGAAAAAATTGTCTTTGTATTGTATATTTTGTACAATATATAAGCTCTTATCACAATTAAAATTGAATGATTCTTCTAAATGGCTTATTTATTATTTAACTTTTAATCAATAGAAACTATGAGTTTTTCTTCAGTTTTTCATCCACGCTCACACACACACAAACAAAGATAAGCTGTATCGAAGCTCCTTAACCAGATTAAAAGAAAAACTGCTAGTCGATAATGATTGAAATGAGAAAAAAAAGGTTTATTTGAAAAAAAATTCCAACCTTTTGCCTCATTGTTTTCCTCCATGATAGAACTGAGATGTAACGTAACTGGAATAAATCGTGGAAAAGTAGCTCTCGTTAACTCAATCTTCATAATTAGCCTCGATATTGAATTCGAAATTAGAACCCAGACCGCGAATATATTAGCATATTTAATTTTCACGAAGAAAATGTTAATTGCGCGGAGAATGCTGCGTTATTCTTTCTTCGTTTTTTTTTTTAATTTTATTTTCTCGGAAAACTTTGGGAAGAACACGCCAGATAGTGGTATATCGATTTAAGAAGCTCTGCAGTAACCGGAAGCTGGTCGAGATGGATGAAAATAAGAGTGGGGAGAAAAAAAAAGGTGAAAAAAAAACGCAGAATTGAACGAAAATGCCGGGTAATCTCGAGTCTCGAAAGTATTTAACGGTAGTCGGGCTGTGGATGAGAATTTAAGAGCTACCTCTCTCTTTCTCTCTCTCTGGGTATTACCACACCGGAGTTAAAGTGATTTTCCTCAGCTTCACCCAATCAAATAAAGATTTTCCACAAATCCCTCCTCTCGGAAGTTTCGCTCACCACGAGCGATATATTATAGTAACGAAGGTTTTATCTCCCTGTATATACTTGTATATACACACCCATTCTAATTACTTCGTGGTCATGAACATAATTCTAGTGATCTATATGAAGAACATGTGAATGCTAATAACTACCTGGGTATATTCGTTTAATTTTCTGGCTTTTTCATTGAATGAAAAAGTACAAATTTCCTTTTCTCGTTCATTCAGATCACGAACTAGCCATATCTGCGATTGAACATTCCGGACACGCTCGTCATCCGTGCGTGCATTCGTGTCGAGGTCAAATAATAAACTTGCTACAAATTTTATTGATATACGCATGCAACACGAATATGTTTGATTGCCCAATTGTTTGAGAGCAGAGTTCATTAATGTCACTATTGAAATATTTTTACGTGTAAAGAAAAAAAAATGAATAATGGAATGCATAACCGCGACCAACTTATTTCGGTATTTAAAAAAAATGTACCATCTAAATTTATCCTTTTTAAGCGGGATAGTCCACGCTTAATCCCACGGTTATAACAATAATAATAAATGCATATCATTAATGAACTAAAAGCTGGCCAGGACAAGGTAATACCAGTGAGAGAGAAGGGTTTAAGACCGCAACCCCGTTGTTGAATACACTGAACGTGTATGTCGTGCTCCAGCCGAGCTTAGATCTCACTAATTTATTACTCCACCGCTATACATCACTGCGTGTGCCCCCATCGTAATCGGACTATTTACTGCGCGCAATTAGCATATTTTGCATGTTGCAATAATTAACCAGACGATGATAATAATAATCGTCACCACGCTGATTTTGTTTCAAGACAAACACACAAGAGTTTGCGTTGAATGAAAAAGTAATTATTTGAATTTTTAATCAATTAAAAAAAATTAACTTTATTAGAAATTGTACAAAACCATTTTTACTATAATTCATCATTGACTATTGGCTTCCAACCATTCACTTAAATGAGACATATTTTTTGTTAATAAAATTTGTAATAAATGGTGGATACATAAAATACATATATGCATATATGTGTATAATTTAATTCGAAACGAAAGAAAGATACGAAAGTGTAGAACCCTCTTTTGCGATAATAATGAAGATTGGTCGCTCCATTGTTGATGGTGGGTGAGGCATACAATGTCGTTGAGCCAACAGCTCTTCTGTTCTTAGCATTACGCATTATGTACTTTCAATGCAGAGGCATAGCGCAGTAATTTCACTCATATCCTCTTCATTCACGCGTCCTTTCTCCCATAAGGAAGAAATGTTATTTTATTCGTCGTTTCACTTCGTCGAGCTCTGTAAGCATGCGAAAAAAATCATCCAAGCTTGCGAATAAGTGGCTGTAATTTCTGCGTACACACCTCTCCGACTAACAATTTCTCGACATTCACTATGTCAGTTGATTTTTATCGAATCATGTCTTTTTCTTGCTGAGAGATACAATTGTTTAATGTGGAATCATTTTTCCAAATATTCGTAACAAAAAAAAAACAAAAATGATCACGATCTTGATTCGACCTAATTGAAGCTAAATTCGATCTTGAATATCAATGATACGGAATCGACATGTTTCTATTTGATAAATTTTTTCTATACAGAAAATACCTAAATGTACTTTGTGATTACTGAGTACTGCTTCCGCAGAACATATTCTCTTCCCCCCTCCCTTCGGCTAAGATTGCTGTGCTGCAACCTCGAGACACCGTGCGTTTACAAGTGAAGATAGATTGCATTGAGAAACGGAAGAAAAGAGAGCCGAGCGGTCGAGAGGGTGAACGAGACGAGGACGAAGAAAAACGTCTTCATCATCGTTCCTCTGCATTATTACGCACTCGGATCTCGGTTTTTCTTTATCGTACACGTTGCAAGAGAAAATGAAGAACGGGTGCTGAAAAAAAAAGCAGGAAAAACCTCCCTATCGAGGAGGGTAAAAGAGACAGAAAGAGTAAAAAAGACTGGATGGACAGAGATGGAGACTGGATGAGATAGAGATGAACGAGTGCGTGTTTGCCCGTGGGTTGGGAGCGCGTCTCTCTCGTTCGCAATCAAACGTGCGTCGTCGTTTCATTCGCGAGTCTCGGTATATTCTTTTATATACGATCCACGTACGTTCGTACAAACGCACATACATGGCCACATAATATATGTAAACGTATATATATGGCAATTCAGATCAAATCGGCGCGTTCCTCAGGTACAGAGATATTTTTTAATATAACGTTACCAATAAATTTTATTGACTAACTTCTCAAGCCTAATCATTTAATTCAATTTTTTTAAATGGAGAATCTAAATAATCTCTCAACAATCGGTATTACTTAAGAGTAAAAATTATCGAATAAACAATATGGTTGTACTTGTCAAATAATAATTACGAATAACAGAATATATTTTGGTTTCCAATTTTCATGTTCGTTTTGAAAAGCCCTATACGTATATGAGCTCGTTCCTGCTGTAAATGTACACACACATATATACATATGTATATCGATTTTTTAGCAGAAAAAAGGGCGTAATCTTAGTAACTTTGTGTTTTTCTATGATAAGAGTTACGGCCTTTCAATTTTCAGCAGTTTTTGCTCGAATATAGGCACACGTTATTGTGCAGGTAAATATATGAAGAGTTTGGCGATGTGTGAGCTGGTAGGACCTTTCTAAAATGCAGAGACGGCGAGTTAGTGGTGCGGCTGGGATGAGAGAGCCCTAGGAAGGGCCGCGACGTGAAGTGCTTATTACACATTCAGGGGTTCTGGCATTTGAACCCCGCGGGGTCCAAGTGCATTGCGTCCAGCCACGTTATAAACATACCATATATAACCAAGGAGAAAAACCGCCCCCTTTTCATTCTTTCATATATACAAACATTATACGTAGATTCAACTCTCTGATACTCGTTGAGCTCGCTGCGTACTCGAGTCAGGTTTGCGAATCTCACACAAAAAAAAAGTAAAGGAGTTGGAAAAAAATCGATCCTATCGATTTCACGTTGTTCATGAAATCGATACGATCGATTTTTTTATTTGACATAATTCTTCCGGTTATAGAATGAAATTAGTCTTCGCAGGCGCGTATCAACAGGAATAATAATAAATGAAAGAAAAGAAAATAGAAAGAAATAAAAAGCCACCGTCTCCCGACTCAAGAAACTTTACTGACACTCGATACTTTTGCCTACATCTTCCTCTTTGACTCTCATTTCTCACATTATTTTGTTTTTCTTTTTCTCTTTTTTTTTTTATTTCGTCTTTCGCTCCCTCGCGGTGACGACAAAACTTACCGCGATAGTGAGTTGGGTATACGTGAATATGTCAGTTGTGGTTTCTTGCATTGACCGCGAAAATACCGGGCTCGGTTCAGCCAGGTGGTCGAGAAGTATACCACAATTTTATAATTATGCATACGGACAATTTCACGAAAAGTTGAAAACTTTTTTAGTCAATTAGAAACCACTTACTTTTATATAATTCTAATTTTTACACAATGTAAGTTTTTTTTTCAACAAAAATTAATTACGTAAAGTAAAATTATTATTTTATCATTAGATATTAGCTTGAATATATTTTTTTAAATGATTTAAAAAAATTTACTTACGAAGGTACCAGATATGCATCAATTAATTAATGCACGAGTTCGTCTCATGGTATAAAAACAAAGCTCGCAATGTTAATATTTTATCTCTTTTCCTTTTGCTTTATCGCTTAATCTCACACAATGATACAGAAATCGCGCGCTAATATGATTTCATGGCTTATTATTGCGGTCTTGAGATCAAGTCGCAGAGACGAATCCACGGGGATCGAGATATTTCAATTACGCCAAGAAGCATTCAAAGCCCTTCGACTCCTATATGCTTCGAAGTCCCCGCGAGGACGAAACGATGATTGGTCAGTTCGCGTGGTTGCTATATACGCCATGAGTTATTCTGATATCGCGCACCCTATAATTGCCGAACGGTCGCGAGATGCCCGCATTTCTCATAACTCCACGAGTATTACAACATTCACTTGTATATATGTATATAACATAGAACCGTCAAATTGGCACATACCTAGAATTACAATGAAGCATCGATCGATAGGTTAGCGATTACTTGAAGACAATCATTGCCTCTGTGAGGTTAACCTCAAAAAATATTTAAAAAAATTGTAAATAGGCGAGAATTAAACAAATCATATATTTATTTCATTTGCAAAACGATTTCGGAGGTATCTCGATTTTTGACATTCATTTTCGTTGAGTCTAGAAAAGAATAATTTTTTTTTAATTGTTACCCTACTATTTTTAGAATATGTTTTTTGAATGGTACAAATTGAAAAATTCTAAAAAAAATTTGTTTCCTTTTTTTTTGGCAAAACTGAAAAAAGAGCATGCATTTTTAAGAGCATTTTTTTTTGAATCTCAATTTCGATGATCGAAATAGTTTTCAATCGTCTTAAAAAATGTTCAAAGCGTGCAGCCGATAGTTGAACTTAAAAGATATGGAGGTACGAAATCATTATCAAATATAGTGGATGCAAGATGGCGGCTAAAACGGCGAAATTCAACTCTACAGTTCTCGATATATTGAATTTTAATCTTTATATACATATTGGAAGGGGAGATTCACTTGAGCTCGCCGTTTTGTCTTACATGACTTTTTCATTTTTCCCCTGCGTGACGAATGTCGATTAGTGGGTCAATTGGGCATATCCGATTACTCTTGGATGAAAGGGGTAAAACAGTGAGAGTGCGAGAGAGCGTGAGAGAAGAGAGAATGCTAGGAAAAGTGGAAGAGACAAGGGGGCGCTTATATGTACATGAAACCGTGGAAAGTTTCATGGTGTATTCCACACAGAGTATAACATCGTCTCTGGTTTATATATCTCCGTGTCGCCTCAAAGTGTGTACAGTCCCTTGGGAGTCAAGGACCTGCTTCGAGATAATCATGTTTTGCTCGGGGGAAAAAAAAACGGAAGGAACGAAAAAAGAAAGAGAATCTTCAAGAAAATTGCATTAACCTTACGTCGAGAACGTTTTATCATCGTATACACAAGGTCCGGTATTATTATTTCATGTTTCAAAGAAAAACGGAAGAGATTGTTATTATGAAGTAATTTCATCAACCTCAACTCGCTTTCTCCGTTGTGTCCTAGAAGCTTTTACAATTTTTTTTTTAACAGACTTTTTGATATCAAGATTGAAATTTCTTTCTGTACTATTGCCCGGATATCAGCGTTTAATTTGGCTGAAAATCAATTAACTCAAAATCTAAAGTGTAATTCACGGTTGGATAATACATTATTTTGCTTATTTTTTTTTTGTAACCGGTCGATTAGATTTTATTTAATATATTTTGATACGGAATACCGTAAAATATCTTTTAAAAATTCATGAAAAATCATTCGATAAGCATCCTTGAAAAAAAACTGGGAAAAGACACCCTCAAAAAAGAGACGCATGTTGAGAAAAAGAGCCACTCAACGAGTCCTGGGGATATCGAAAATTGCACGAATTCGGTTTCCTTCAAATTTTATTATTACAACGGATCGCTTTGGCAAATATTTACTCTTACCTTCCCCTACCCATCCCCTCTCATACACTTTCTATCTCTCCTTCTCATCGCCGTTATCGAGTGTGTGCACACGAAGAATGAAGAAAAGTGTCACTACAGGCAGGAATAACAGGGGGATAAGCACGTCCACGCTGCGTATATATATATCTATTCTTATTTTTTGCTTTCGAGTTTGCTGATGCTTTCCACCTTCTCTAGCTGTTATTTGCGAAATGGATTTTAGTCTACCTCTCTCCATGGTTGCTTCTGGAGCTCGACAAGTGCTGTCATTCCCGAGTGTTCGTATATATATATATAGTAGGAAAGAGCAAGACGAGTCCTTGCGATAAATCCTACCAAGTTGTGCAATTACACCGGTCGTTTAAAATCATCGATTAAAACACGAAAGATATTTTTTTCATCTCTCAAATTCACTTTATCGCTTGCAATGCATTATTACTAAACTAACGAATAAATCGCCAAGATCAATCGCCGAGTGATTATTCCATGAAAGTCAATGATTTAGAAGCCTCATAAAATTTTCAATCGTGGAATATCTTCCAAGAAACTGTATTTTTATTATCCATAATTTTTTTTTTCCTGCTATAATCGAATTCACGTGGTTGTATATCTACTTCAAGTGTGCTAACGAGTATGAACTTTTTTTTTTCTATACGTGTCTTCCCCTACGAAGAGATTTACGATAAATTGCACGGTTAAATACTGAATTTGCTATGTTGTTACGTTTTCGCATCATCATCTCTTTCAATATGGCTATCGATTCATATATATTATATAGGGTGTCTCACAAATAGTTGCTGCACAACTAATTAGCTACTTTTTTCTAAATATATGTAGATATCAGTTAAATTGTCATGTTATTCTATAAAAGCCAGTAGTTTATGAAATTTCGATATTGCTTATCTTTGTTTCGTATGTGCGTATGGGAAATAGCTGAAACAAGTTGCCACGATTGAATTCTATGTTTCATCAAATGATATAAAATCTTATGATTGTTGTCCATTAAAAGTTGAATAATTAATCGAACACATAGAAGAGTCGTTCAGTCTTTTTAACATTTTTTCATATTAATTCCTACAAAAAAAATGTAGTTTCATTCATGAAAATTGTAGAAAAAAGTCTACTGTATAAATTTGAATTAAATGGTCACATTATATTATTTTAATTTA
>JABMBV010054394.1:0-13845 GCA_018906735.1 Mesochorus sp. PSUC_FEM 10030011
TATATATATACTATACAGATAACTCGTATAAATTAATGTGAAGGCATTGAATTGGCGAAAGGGCGGATATAAAGAGCATGCGCAAAGGTCAATTGTGTGCGCTACTATAAACGCACAGCATTCGAGAGTTCCTGCTGTATTATCTTACTCTCTCGCACTCTTTCTCCGCGCACCAGCCGCGAAATTACTTAATTACATAGTACAAGCCCGCGCCTTCAAAGTGGTGCGTCGACACGGAGTGTGTATAACGCGAGCTACGTTCGCAGGAACCCGAGGCAGCAGCAGCAGCAGCAGCAGCAGCAGCAGACGTTCAGAGTTTATTGCTCCTCTAAAGAGACTTTGCTTCTCTCGCGCTCGTCCTCTCATGGCGAAAAAATAGAAAACTCTTTAAAAAAAAGAAGGAAAAGCTTCCGCACTTTCACCCTTTCTCATGTAAACGCACCCTTATTTTTTCCTCCAACCCCTCTCTTTCTTTTTCTCTCTCCCTCGGTCGCGCAGCCCTTTACTCGCAGTCGGACGTTTGCGTTTTTTTTTTTTTCTCATAGCGACGTGTTGAGCAGTAGCTTTTTTTATTGTGCGAAAAATGTGCTTACTGTCTCGCTCGCACCAAAGCTTTTCAACTCGACACTTTCAACATACCATACATATATAGCGATGCCAACATCAGTCGAGTTTACGCTCCGAAAGTGTGCTTTATTCTCAGACACACTGGGTATATACCCGTTTATATGTATTACATCTTTACTCTTTTTTTTCTTGCACTATATATATATATATATATACCACTGCGCTACCTCCTCTCACCTACATTGTAATTAAGACTAACGAGGTATAAATGTACAAAATAGTTCGTAGTACATGCAAATTCAAGGGGAAAATAAAATAAATAATGTTTAAGTGCGTAACACACCAACGGCGGTAGGTGCGCACGATCGATGTGAGTATAATTTCAACGATTTCTTCATTTAAACACATTTTACTGGGGTCAACACTTGGATAGGTGACCGCTTAACTGTATATGGACTTGATTGACGATTCGACTAATACCGAGCTGTAATATTAGTCGCGTGACCTCAACTTTGTCGATTTTAATTTACTCACTTAAAGTCACCGTAATGTTTTAATCATAATAGTATATAAAAAGTACACGTAAATTCATCAGTATTAGTTTTTGATTGATAATTAATTTGAAAATTTGCGTGAATGTTCTTGAATATCATTTCATAATGTGTACAAAATTTGGAAATATGTTATCGGTTTGTTATAAGTTATAAGAGATATTTGATGTTGAAAATGGCGACTTTTAATATGGGATTCTTATAGAAGAACTCGGAAAATTGCCATTTTCAACAATCTATATAATGTGTTTTTTTTAATTCATGACCCTTGTTCTTAATTTTTTTTAGATACAATCTTACATACATTCACAACATTCATACAAGTTTTCGAGACATTATCTAATAATAGCGATAGTTGTATCACCTTCTTAAACCGTTTTTTCACCGATAAAAAAGACACACGTGTCGCTTCGATTCTATTGGAGAATAACATATTGAAAAATTGCTCCTTGTTGGAAAGTAAATGAACCCAAACAAATGAGAACCATGGATTTAAAATGATTTCAAAATGATCTTGTATTTACAACTTTTTTATTCACGTACACGATACTAGAGAGACGATTCCGTAAAAATGGCAAATTTAAGTTTTCCATTGTGACTGATAAAAAAAACTCGATTAAAAACTCACAGCCATACAGAACTCATATTTTATATTCACGAACAAAATTTCTCAGAAAATAAATTACAATTTTTATTCAATAACATTTTTAAATATATTTTTCAATTTTTTTATGGTTCTGTATATTTAATATTCCGCTCATGACAAAATTGTTTATTTCAGTTGTAATATTTCGTGAAAGATTTTTCACTTAATTTTTTATAGTTTATTTATTTAACAACAAATATGTCTGTTAAAGTAATGATAAATCATATTTAATAAACGTTCAACTATACAATTGATTTACATTTTAAAACTGTGATTTTTTTCCTCTCAACTTAACTATTTTTTAAATGTCGAGTCTTAATTTTTAAAGAACATTTTTTTTCCATGTACGAGAGTTTTCCCTAATTTTCCCATGTTCACGGCGTATGCGATAAAGTGTAGATAAAAAATAAGCAGCTGCGGAAGCAACGGAAGTAAGGTTAGCTTCGTTGAGTACGGATGTAAAGTGATATGAAAGATTGGGATGAATTATGTACGTAAAAACATGCAAGGGAAGACGTGGGAAAAAGCAATAACGACTAACCAGTTATTAAAATTTTGCAAGTAAAATAAATTAATTTATTGGTCTTTTTTAAAAATATTTATTACTGAGAACTGAGAATTATATTGCCAACTTTTGACGTGACCAAACGTGGAAAATCTTATTTTCAGATCATTTTTACGACTATAACTCATCTAACAATCTTTATGTACTGATTTTAGCTTTGTTTTTCTTAATCTTTCCTGACTGTGTCCTCATAATTGTTCCATTCAGTTCCGTCCAAAAGTTATTGAGATTTTAACAGACTTATATGTATCTTTCTCTAGCGCACTTTTTGCCCGAGATTTTCTATTTATTTTGTTTCATTTTATTTTTTTTTCTATCGCGGAGTAGAATGTAATGGCATTGGAGAGTATATATAAAGACGCGTTACTTTTCACAACTCCTCGTGGCAAGTCGTTACGATTCTCGCGTGGAAAATCGCATGGTGCGGACATCTTTCTGCGCGCATTCGTGGTAAAGGAAAGACGAAACTTTTTCTCTTCGTGTTTTCAGCTGTCTCCCTCTCTCTCTTTTTCTCTTTTTTTTTTCTATCTCTCTCTCTTGTACTCCCTTTTATCAGTAACGGAAAAGTTGTTTCGGGCTTTTTACCCCCCTTCCCTAAACTACATACAGAATCTCGCGAGACCGTTCGCGTGGAGAGTGTAAACGGAAAGTGTAAACTGAAAGTGTAAGCTCTCGAGCTTTTTCGTGAAAACTCATGTACCATATCTCGTTTTCTCGCGTAACCTCTCCCCCCCCCCCGTCTTTCTACCAAACACCGCGAAACACGTGAAATGTAGTGCTAACACTTACAATCAGTTTTCTCTTCGCCACTGACACTGTTTAAGCCCTTAAAAATTTTTATGTCGATCGAAATATTGATTGATTATATTGAATCCCATTCTACTTCATTTTATCAGACAAATTATTATTGATATACATTATTAAGTCCGAAAATCATTTACATTTTCAGTCGAGTTCGAACACGCGAACGTCAAAATTCCGGATATTAAATTCTAATTTTCGCGCCATTTTAAATATAATTTTTGATCATTGTGTAGTTCCAAGTGTTTTGTCTAATAAATATTGTGAAAATCATATTTTTGAATTAACTCTTAATACCCAAGTCATCAATTTAAAGGTTAGAAATACAATTTTTTATCATTTATCAACAACAGCACGGCTCGATCCTGAGTGAGCACACTTTTGTCCAAAACCTGAGCCACCTTTTTCTGTCGTTCTTCCAGCAATTCGCAATCTCTCAGGGACGTAACAACATAAAAAAAAAGAATTTTTGAATTTATCACACAGATGGAATAATTTTCATTTAAAAATAATGTTTCAGTCATCTTTTATATTCTTCTAATCGCAGATATAAACGAAAATACAATACAAATATTTCAGCCATAAATTTGGAAGTCATGACGAGAAAATGATCAGTTTTAAACATTTTTTAATCATATATTTGTCTTCGAGATTGAAATATAACATAACTTACATTTTATTGATTATAAAGAAAAAAAAAATTATTCAATTTAAATAAAATCTGCTTAAAACATATAAAATGTTCTCCATTCAACACAAGCACATATTTTTTCATAATCAAAAGCAAATTCATCGGTGAGCAAGATTCCGAGCGTTGAGAAAATAAGTAACAAAAATGACGATAAATGAAACGATGCAGATGATCTGATAATGCAATGAATATTTTGCGTCTATATAATATTAAATTGCAATCCAATGTTGTCTTATTAAAAGAAAAGAGGAGAAAAAATTGTTTGGTTAATATGAAATCTGCTTCAAACATATATAATGTTTTTTTATGCAACACATATGCATATTAAAAGTTTCTCAAGTTGAAGAGCATATCCGTTCGAAAGTTAGATCACGATCGTTGAGAGGATAAGTAATAAAAACGGCGATGAATGAAACTATGCAGATGATCTGACGATGCGATGGAGGATATCTTGCATTTAAATATATATATATGTGTGTGTGTGTGTGTGTCTATCAACAGGATGGAATTCACTGTGGCGAGTCACGGGGGCGGGGAGAAGGCAAGTTCTTAACAAAATATTCCGAGATTTGCATCGTCAAGAGCTGCAAATCCTACGCGCGCGATCAGTAACGAATATATACCAATCTTGCTAATTGGGCTTCAAGTGCGCGCACTGCTCATTTGTAACGTTGTTATATAGACGCGCACACACACACACAACACATAAATATATACGTATATTTATACATTAATAACGAGTAGTATATACGTGTAATCCTATTTGCTCTCGCGATGTTCTCGTGAAGCTTTCGTGATGCTCTGTCGGCTCAGCTGATGTTGGACCGGTACAAACCACTCGTTTCATTAACGACATTCTATCGCTGTTCTCTCTACGCCAGCCTACCGGTGGTATTCATGATTATTCATAAATATAAATACAATATTTGGTGTTTCACAATTTTTGCCTCAGCGGGAACGCATAATTGCCTGCGGGACTTTGTAAAATTGAAAAAAAAAACATACATACACACCGATTTCTTTTGCATTTAGACGAAAATATTTTATTTCTGGGTTGCATATTCTCATTTAAAAAATTTGAATTATTGCGCTACTTTTCGGAAAAAAAAGGGAACGACTTGAAACTGTGACCACTGTCAATTTGTTCTCAATACTTTAATTACTAACTGGTATAGCTTTTCATTGAAATTAGTTATGTATAGAGACTGAATAATTTTTCTAAATATCTTTTATACCATGGAGCACGAATGTACTTTTCCCCATATTTTCGAGAAGCCAAATTGGACGAGTTATTACGTCTTTAACAGATCGTGTCGAAAGATCGATTTATCACGCGGGACTTCCAAATCCAACGGTTTTTCCACAGATCATAATCAATTTCTTTCAACACCAAAAAGACATTTTTTCGGCTCGAATTCAGTGCATTATATCATTCAATGTTTAAAAAGGTTGGTCAAACAATTTTTCAAAATATCGTTTCTTCGTTGACAGGACTTTATCACTAATTTCATCTGAGGCTAAAAAAAAATGTTCTTCTGAAATCATCGATTTTTATCTGAAATGTCCCTTGCGAGTATGAGAAGCTGCGAGCAGTCGTCGTATCCGGCGCCAGGTAAATTAAAAGAAAAATCGAAAGAATTTTGACCCGCTTAACCTTTTGCTATGATATATACAACATGCATCAAATGCAGTGTATATTACGTGTATATGAGACGAGAAACGCATCGGGCAATATACACACACACACACACACACTCATATATAGACAGGTGTTTATGTATAAAACCAGTGTCCCCGGGATGTCGTCTATACCTGGCCGAGGGATGAGAAGCAGAGCGTATAAGAGTATAAGAGAGAAAGAGAGAAAGAGAGAGCTACCGCCAACGGCCAATTAATCACCCAGTGCCGCTGGAGGTTTCATCCGCAGGAAAGACGTGTTTATTTATAACCCCCTGTGTGTCGTGGCGGAGGTGTACAACGATATTCATTTCGTTCGGAGGTCCCGATTTATCGTCCAAGAGATAGGAAGCACGCTGCTCTCGTCCCAGGCGTATACGTAACACATACATTCGTGTTTGTATAGATATAATATATAGATATATATATACGCGTTAAGTTTGATCAGCGTATACACTTTCTATATATACATATATTGAAATCAAAAAATTTGCGGGACAGCAGGGCATACATACACGCAGGCCCGTGTGTGCTTGCGTGTATATATATACGACGCGTTTATGGAGGCTGTAAAATACATTTTTATTTTTCCCCAAATCGTTGTCGTGTTTTCGTCCTGAGAGCATTTTTTTTCGAAGATTTAACGGTTGCAAAGAAAAAGTAAAAAAAATAACGGCATGTTCAAATCCCAGTGAAATTTCGATAAAATCAAATATCAGCGAAATTTCATAGCCGCACGATTTAAGGGAAGTTTAAAAGGATGTATATAGTGTCCATCTATATATGCATATACGAACTTTACATCCTCGGGCTAATTAACCTCCTCTCTCGCACGCTTCCATCTTTGACTCACAGGATATATCCCCCACCCCTGAGGGGTTCCGCGCGTATCATCTCACTGCTGTGGAGTCTGACTAATTGAAACTCCTCAATCTATATATTGTTTCCATTCACTACTCGAGCAAGCGCATCTGTGCAAGACCACGGGGTGATAGAACGAGAAAGAAAGGAAGAGAGAGGCAACGCAAAGTTCTGCTGTTTTCGCGCATACCCCCCCCCCCTCCTCCTCCCTGCTGCTCCTTCGCTATATTTTTAGTATAATTAAGCGAATACCTTACAAATATATTTACACCACTTGTAAATCCTTCTCATTAGATTAATGCTCGCAATTAGCTCGGTGTAGATGCCAACCAACCCCCGCCGTCCACCCTTTTATATCTCTTGACGTGCGAGAGAAACGCCGGAGAACGAAATTTCTATTTTGCTCTGTACGAAAGCTCTCTAGCATCCACTTTTCTTCGTTCTTCTTCTCATTGCTCATTCTCTTTCTCACTCTCTCTCTCTCTCTATCTTTCTTTCCTGCGAATTAAAGTCCAAAACACCCGTCGTGAAATAACGCGCCAAAAGCTATGTATATATAAGCAGCTCCTATCTACTACCGTATGCATCACAAACTTCATATCAAGCGAAATATTTTTCGTCAAGAATATTTCGAAAAAACTCTTTCTTGATTCGTAAATGGTGATTGCAAAGATTTTTTTTTCTCGAACGAGTAATTATATATTTTCATTCAATATTAGCTAATACTCGGTATGTATTTTAATGTCCATTTCAATTTATTTTTGTAATTTGTTTCAATAAGTAGAAATGCACATGTACAAAATAAATGAGATATTGTTAAATTTAATTTGAAAAAGTTTATTCAAGTATTTTGACAAATACTTGAATAACATAAAGAGCTATTATGAATTAGGTATAGATTGCGTTGCTGAATTCAAGAACAATTGATCGTGAAAGATTTCTGTCGAGCTCGGGTATTAGCTCGAAAATTTAAAATGTCAAATTTAAAATGTCCCGATACCGGAGGTCTTCCTTATAGATAATGGCACCAAATTCGTCAACAAGATATTGGCAGAATACACAAAGGCCTTTGACATATATCGCATCACGATACTCCTTTATCATGCTCAGATAAATTTGGTAGAGAGGGTGAATCGTGCAATGAAGATAATGATCACCTACTCTTATTTAAAGCGAGACCACAGCATAATTTGGGCCACCTGAGTCCTATGTTTTTGAACCATGAGCAGGAATCTAGACCCCCAAGCTTTTTCTGAGTCCTCCGGCTGGTCGTCAACCACGACCAGCTTGGATCAAGAGGATGCAACATATGATAGAAAAGATGCGAGGAGGCATATCTCATAACATAATAAAAACTCTATCGACAGTAAAAGAATAGGGACCACCACCTAACGGAGAGCCGTATTTATATTTTGTAGGCAATGACTAAGAACTTCCAAAGAGAAGACGAGATGGAAAGGGCATTTCAGAACTCGAATATTGAAGCCAATCAGAAGGTCATAGACCTCCTAAAAAAACCAAGACGAGTTCGGTATGGAGGAATCCCAATCATTGAGTTAAGTTCGGGATCATTTGCACCATCCCAAGATTGGAGGTCTTTTGCCGATACCTCAACTAACCTGCAACGTCGTCACGATATATATAGATTTCTTTTTAATAATCGCAAGTTTTAAATAATGACGCTTTCTTCTTTTATACGAGAAATGTATACGATTTAAAAAAAATCATCTCGTATGTGCATATATATAATATATAATAGTGCATCTTCCTTGCATATGCATAATAGTTCTTTGCTCATTATTCTGGTCATTATCATCGTCTCGTGTGTCTTTTGTCTCCTTCCATCTTTTAAAGTCACATCGTCGAACGTCGCATTTTCTCTCGTTGATGCTACGGAGCTCTCTTCTTCTAGCCGCGGCTGATATTCTCATCGTTAAAGAGGAATACACAATCCTTTCACGTTGTATACACACGCACACACACACACACACACATACGCAGTCACACTACACTACGGAGTAATTTTACGTGCGCGGATTCGCTTTAATTCGCATAGTCTCCTGGGTAGGATCGAAATTTTCGAATTAAACCGTGAAAGAAAAGTCAGTAAGAGTCGTAAAAGTAAAGGGTGTTATGTGTATCATCAACTGCGAGGGTACACATAAGATTGCACGTCGACGAATCAACGACGAAGTCAAACACTCCAATGTGTACATGCGGAGACTCTTGACTGCACACACACATATATATATACATATATACACATATACATGTTTGTATGCAAGTACAAGGATACGCACACATTGGTATTTGGTCCATTTGTCGCGAGTTGCCTGGGGCGTAAAAAGTAAATAAGGCGGCATACACATACACACCGACAGATACGTATATACACTTATATATATTTACACAGATAACGCCTTTCGTATTCGCGGTTGCGACTCGGAGTCGTAAAAATTCCGGGTCGTATTAGGTAGATGCTCGGGGTGTAATACGATGTAATGGATATAGCGGGATCGCGAGATACCCTTGCGGTGGCATACCGGCAAACACACGTTTTGTAGTGCCCCCACGCTGTATTCCTCTTTATATGCCACACCTTAGCCTGCAAAAGTTGCAGCACGATGTGTGCATCGGATATACGAACGATGAAAAGGGCCTAACTCATAAAACTTTGATACGAAAAATGTGCTAGGTTGAGCCGTTCTGCTTGGCAACACTTGATCCCCACATGTATGTTCGCTCGCGAGCATCAGAGGACACTCGAGAGAATCACGTACATCTCGTACATACGACCACGTATACACGATTATATGGAGGACGCGTGAGTTGAGATTACGTAAAGAATCGGAGATAGTGAGAGAGAAAGAGAGAGAGAGAGAGAAACGTGCGTGGATACCATCAGCTTTCTGTGAAACTTACACTCAAGTACCAAAATCGTTATTGTCGTTAAAACTGGTCAGATTCATAATATATATACAAGGAAGAGAATTATGTCTAATTCAAGTAAAATATGTAAATATCTTGTCATATACATAATTATTTCGAAGCAAAAGCTTTACATTTTTTTTACCAATTAGCCAAGTGAATCTCCATCGATCGAATGTTTAAAATATACTTCTTTTTTTTTAAATTTAATCAAAGTAAAATGTCATATTACAATTATGTCCAAAACTGATGTGTTTTTTCGAATGAATTATCTTATGAGAAACTAATTAGAACACTAAGCTCTCAATTCTTATATTGATTTAAATAATCAATAACACGGTGAGTTTATCGATTTTGTTTTTAATTCCGTGCAATTTATTTTGCATCGTGAAAATGAAAACTTGGATTTTTGGTAATCTGTACTCTTTTAAAGCCCTTTGAGAACCAGCAATTTTTTTTTTTTTTTATCATGGAGATCCATAGCGTGGACTAAAATGTCAATATATACCGGCACTCGTTGATGAAGCAATATTTTCTGCCGGCTGTTAAACGTTGTGAAAAAAGGAAACTCGTGCACGGGATGAGGCATGGAGGAAAACAGGTATAAAGCCCTCAGAGGCAATACGGAAACTCGCGTTCGCGTATATATCCGTTCGAACCACGAGCACCCCTAATAGTTGCGATGAACTAGCAGGGATGAGGGCGAAAGAGAGACTGTAACGTGCGTCAATTTTCGCTCCGATGTTTCGTTCGTTTTATAGCCCGTACCTGCTGCGGCATCAGCATCAGCGCGTATATTTGCCAAGCTCAATCCGCCGAATCTAAATCGTTCAAAAGGGTGAGCGAGTGTGCTTCTAGCTTCAGCGTTCGTCCTCGAGTCCACGTGTGTATTCTATCCTGTCTGATCATCCCGTATTTTAGACATATACAATATCCGTTTGGTCGTCATTTCGGGTAAATAGAGCCCGAAAATTGATTACCAATGATTTCCAATTCGCACGGTTTAAAGGCGGAATTTAATTAAAAGGTACATTCTCCTTAATCAATACAATAAACATAAACACTTTATTGATATGGGATTTAAAACACCTCAGATATTTGAGGAAAAAAAATATGTATTCAATGCTTACTTTCGTCCGACAAATATTCGTACATCAAACTTATTATTACAAACAATGAATATCGGACAAAATTAGAAGTCAAACTTCTTTGTAGGTTTATCGTAATGGTAACCTGAGCTGTGATCATGTGACACGCTGTTCTTCACTTGAACAGGTTGGACGGATCCAACATTAGTATGTTCGAAACCTGGAAAACTGCCGACATTAGAATCAACTTCGAAACCTCCAAAACCAGCAGTATTTCCGAAGAATCCGAAATCTTGTCCTCCGAAAACTCCCTGCGTGGAAATAGTGTCATCGATATTTTGGTTACCACCAAAGCTGTCGGCGTAGGCAGCAGCAAGATTAACAGATAGCTGCTGAGGTACCGCGTGGGAAGCCACTGAGTGGGAAACCGGAACGGGATGCGGAACGCTCACGGGAACTGCTGGCACTGAATGTACCGAATGATCGAGGTTCACCTGATAAGTTCTGGTCACGTGGGCCGGTGCTGGGGTTGGAACTGGTGCCGGATGATCAACGTTTATCTGGTAGGTTCTGGTGACGTAAACCTGTTCTGGACTAGGAACAGGAACTTCCACCGAATGCTGCAGGGGTACCGAGTGCGCCAAAGGCACTTGGACAGTTCGTGCTATCGAAGCTGGTCGATGTACTAATGCTGGTGTATTAACTAAACCACCTGCAACTTTTGTCGATTGGTCGAAGCTTTGTCCAACTTGATGGAACAAAGCTTGGCCTGATAGATTGTCGTAGATTCCACTAGATGGGAGGCTCTGATGTTGATGTCCCACGGACTGAGAACCGCTTGAAAATCCTTGGCTGGAAGTGTACGTTGAAATCGGCGCAGTTTTAACTGAATATTCAGGCGGTATGTATTCTGCGGCTTGCTGATGTGCAGGTGGAATGTATCCTGCAAGTTGCTGCTGCCCAAATTGTTCACCGTTGGAAAAATCGTATGATTGGTGACCGGGTAGCAAACCACGCTTATTCAACTTTGCTTTTTTCGGTAGCTCGGCACCAAGTGCGCCAACGGCCAACAGACATATCTACAATGTTCGTTGAATGTTTATGAGCATGGAAAGCAAATATGAAAGAACTAAACTTGGCAGTAATGAACAGTGATTTCAAATTTAACTGGTGCGATTTTTTTAAGAATTGACTAATTAACACGTTATTATTCTAAATATCATCGAATCGTAATGAGTACAAAAATGATTACGTGCATATACAGAGCACAAAATGAGACTTACCATTAAGGTTCTCATATTTCGATCCTGTTAACGTGGCTGCGAATGAGTAAGTGTGCCTGAAGCGAAGATTTTCGGTGCTTTTATATCGCGGTTTTATATTCGACACAAGGTCAAAACAGCTACGTCTCTTCTAAACTGGACCACCTCGTGGCGGAATGGGGTCCTTTGTGTTAAATTGCCCAGGATTCTTCCTAGCACGCTGTAACCTTTTGAGTGGTGAACCGTGTTATACCTAGACATTCGAAAGTCCTACGGAAAAAAAAATATCGACCTGATATTATATAATATACGACTTGACAGTAGGATGATCCGGGTGAGTAATTTAAAATAAATAAAAAAAACAAAAAAACAAAACATAAATTGGAATAAGAGAGTGACTTATCTACGAAAAATACAAATTAACCTAGGTTTGATCTGCGCATAAAAAGTCCTTTACAAGACAGGATTTAGTGCGAACAAGAGAGAAATAAAAATGGATATGTTTCCGACATCGGATTCTGAGATCGCATTTCGTTCAAGGTTGAATTGTATATGATCCCATTAGCGATGTTGAAATCTTCTTTTTTTTATCGCGAGTCTTCCTCGCTCAACTGCAATTAATGCAACGAAATCGAGTCGAAGGAATTAACATTTTTTTTCAAATACACGGTAGTTACGATGATTGTGGCTACTTTATGCTAATTTCCATCAATTTATGTTCACGTCAAGCTACCTTGGATCTATAAATTTGGTCTCTGTCGAACTCGATTTTGTTTATTTTATTACGATCATCTTGTTTTTCATCGATAATGCTGGGTTCGGTGTGTATGTGTTAATGATTTAAATATCATACTGTTATTGATATAGATTTCAAGTTTTATTATCGTACGATGCGCCATTTGAAATGGGATATCAATAAAAAGATGCAATGTCGATAATTGTGGGTAATTTAAAAACCTGTTTAATTTCTAAATGAATTTTTAAAAATCAGCATCGTTATATTTAAAATATCACAACTATACGTTTGTAAACTTATATTCCAAATTATTCTTAATTTTTCAAGAAATATTATTGTTTTTTTTTTGCCCGACTAATTATTTCTCAAAAAAGTCATTCTAAATAAACCTTCATGTATAAATAATTTCAAATATTGGTTTTGTATCTGTCTCTATTCTCTCTGTTTGTCTCTCTCTCTCTCTCTCTCTTGCTTTCTCATTGCATCAAACTTGTTAAACAAGCGCCACACAACTCACAACAGTAACCAATTGTTGATATATATACCGATATTATTTGAAGTTAGAATATAGGTATCAAGAACAGCAGTTGACACGTACTCGATCAGCAATATATTGAGCTTTGGTACTGTCAATGGCACGCGAATCTACAGACACCCATACAGAGTGCACGCTGACGAGAGAGACATTTGCTTCTTCACTCTATATATACGTGCGATTAATTTGTAGTACGAGTTCAAAGCGGAATGATTTTGTAGTGAGAAAGAGACAGAGCAAGAGGGAAATAGAGAGAGAGAGAAAGAGAGTGAGAGACCGAAAGAGAGAGAGAGAAGAATGAATATTCGCTCTCGAAATTCGCTGGTGCTGCTGCCCTCTCCGAGTGACCGAGGACCGTGTTGGGATGTACTTCACTAGTGTGTTCTCACCGGAGAGACACTTCATCACGCGAATGCCCTCTCGGTCTCGTGAGCCTTGTGTAGGCTCTACCGCTGACTCTGATCTCTCACATATTCTCTTCGTGTCTCACCACTTGTCCGCGATCTCGCGAACTACATAAAAAAAAAAGTAGAAAGAGAGAGGGAACGAGGTGAGAGAGTTGGCCGAGTGGTCACGCTTCTCGTACTCACTCGATTCATCCGCAAATTACGTATACATGCACACGATCCCAACAAATGTGGAAACACGAAAATTCCAGCAGTTTCGTTCTTTGTATCGTGAAATAGGAAAACAAAAGATTCATTTCTCCTCACCTTTTTTTATAGAATTGAAGCGTAATTTATATTCTTCAAAGATATATCATTACTCAATTTATCAAATTTCACGCAATCGCCTTTAGTGTAAATCTCATTTATTTTACAATTTTTTATTTTGTTTTACGAAGGCCAAAACTATCGGAACTTTAAATCTGAGTGGAGAATATTTTTTGATTAAGTTATAATTATTTTTATATTTAAATGAATTACATTTTTTTTTT